>JAPYYV010008700.1:0-12432 GCA_030522625.1 Copidosoma aretas | reverse complement strand
GCCAAATTTTATGTTGGGATGAGCAACGGTTAACAAATGACACTCAAATAAAGACTACACCGTCCGCATGCCGCCGCGCTGCATAGGTTGGTTGCCAGTTGGTTGCGGAGTGGCAGGGACTACCAACCTACGCAGCGCGGCGGCACGCGGACGGTGTAGTCTTTATTTAAGTGTCATTTGTTAACCGTTGCTCATCCCAACTTTAAATTTGGCAGATATATTGCTAAAGGGTTGTATTTTAGGCTAATCTAAAAAAACAAAAAAATACATACTTTGCAAAAAACTAACCTACAATTAAGACTCGGTTTTAGCTGTGGTACAGATGTTATAGGTCAAAATAAATGGTTCCATCAGAAAGAGCAGCTAAAAATCTATGGATTTATGTATTTTTATTAATTTTTTACTCACTTCTCTTGGATCTTAAGCGAGTTGAAAAGAACGAGTTTTATGCGAAAATAGCGTCACGAGCGTTGGGTGGCCCGCTTGGCTTGGATGCTTCCCTATAGAAAAAAAGTTCGGAAATCGTAGTTTAACTATACTCTTCATACAACAGTTATTTTTGTACCATAAAGCACTTGATACCATCATACTTAAATTATATTACACTGAAAGCATGATACTTCAAGTGCTTGTATCCTGTAGAGTTTTTATCTATAAAAATTTTATCAAAATATTCTTCAAACATTTGAAAGCTGATGTGTACATATAGTGTATTTTTGCTTTTTCGAGAACTAAAATTACATTCTGTGCTTTTACCTCCAGTACTTTTTTCTAATTATGACCTTAGAATTTGATCTAGTAGTAGTTAATAACGTTTTCATCGGTATCGTTTCATCTCCTATTTTTTCTCCCTGTTCTAAAGTTCTATGCGGCCCCCAGTATACGATAACTTTGACTCTAAGTTTTCACAAATAATAGCACTATTTAGATCTCCGCAAGCATTCATTGTTGGGATTTTAAACTTTTTTGTTTCTCCAAATAATTGAGGACAAGTTGTGGTAGTTAAGTTAATTTTAGAAGTTCTGAGTGCAGAATTGGGCATCGTGAGTCTGGTGCTATCGGCAAAGGTCTAGACTTTATTAGTAAAATATGGTTAATTAGCAGATGCCTTCTTGTCCTTTAAAGATCTTCTGTTAAAAAACAAAAATTTTTAGAAGAATTATTTCTAAGCTACGTTGGTTTCCATGATTTATTAAAAGTTTACCTCCATGGTCATCATTATCTTTATTGATGTTTTTATGAGTCCTAATTATAACTGAAGTAGAGAGACTTAATGCATGTATGTCATTTCAAAAATTTTGATCAATTGATCATTTTTAATTTAAAAGTGAACAAACCATCAGTAATCTTTTTAACAATCTGATTTTCATCCTCAAGTTTTCCGAAAATACATACATAGAATTAGATAAGTCGCCCTTTACAGGAACAAGGCCTATAAGATTTTAGTCTATGAAAAACTAACTGAATTTCTTGCTCCCTTTTGTTATCACATAGCCTTTCATCAATAATAAAAATGAGAAAAAGTCATATTAAAAGCATTTAAATGTGGATTGCTCAGAATCTGGATCTAAATATTCTTGCAAGTGAATCGTTCGATTGTTAAACTCACTTAATGATGATTTATATGCTCGTAGCTCTGATGCTCAGCTCTTTTGTCATACAAAGCTAACTGTTATTGGTGTTTCATTTTCTCAACTTCTTTTTAAGTTTTAATAAAGTGAAAAAACTCTTTAAATATTAGGCTACCTCACATATATTTACAATGCTAAAATGCTGCCTAGTGATGTAAATCAGCTAGAGCATATGTAAGTCTTAAGAGTGGTCTTATTAATTATTTATACTCACACAAACACAGTCTCCAACACATATGCGCACACACCTGTTAACAAATGTAACGAAAGAAATTGGTGGAAAACGAAACTCACAACATCATAAGAGACCACCAACAGAGACATTAGCAACATTTATCGCAAACGAATGTAGCAGATCATGTCGACAAAAGCAGCATCATTACCATTGTCGTCATTACCAAAGATCAGCAGCAACCATCTGCATCATGGCAAATAAGAGCAGCAAGCTACGTTGACGAGAGCACCATCCTTACCATTGACATTATCACTAAGGAGCAGCAGCAAGAGCCTTCATTATCGTAAACGAGAGCAGCAGGTGGCGTCGACAAGAGCTGCATCCTTACCATTGATATCATCACCAAAGATCTGGAGCACCGACATAAGAACTGTTCTACATAGGAATTATCAGCTGCAGCATGAAACAAACGTACACACATACACACACACACACACACACACACACACACACAAGAGGATTTTCAAAAGTTCTGTGAGCAAAGTTATTTACAGAACTCTCTTTCCCTTATAAATACTTTACAATTTCATTAACACCTTGCACCTATAAAATTTTAAATTACATGGTTTTTCGAAGAACTCACTATAAGTTTTACTTAATTACAAACATACAATCTTACAAGCACTAGATCCATAACAAGTGAGATATGACGTACGACTAATGAGGTACAATGCACGAGTGATGACTCATGCCTGCATGTAGTGCTCACAGGATATATATGCTACTTCAGGCACGATTTTATGTTGATTAACGCTTGGTATAAGTATATTATGCATAAAAATTAAAAGACACAGTAGCTGCATCGAGGGTACTATTCAGCTTGACAATGACAATGATAATCACGTCATGGCGATAGGAAGTGACGCCCGCACTTACGGTGAAAACAGAACCTCCTGACTACGACGATGACGACGATGACATCGGCATAGCTCCCACGCACAGCGTAGCACTAGTGCAGCAGAAGCAGGGATGTAAGCAGTGATATTGTGGAAGTAGTGCCACCAGAGAAAGAAACACAAACGACGATGACGACATTGATGACGACAGATACAAAACCACAGTTTACATAACGATGAACAGTGTACTGGCGACGAGAAAACTATACGTGCCTACACAAAATAACGACTACGATGACGAGGAGGACTTAGACTGCCAAGAAGCAGCTCCAACCGCGGCCAAGCACTATATTAGCAACAGCAACAAACACACTTACAGTTACTTTTTTAGTAAACTACAGTTACTTACTTACACTTACAGTAAGTATGTTTGCTGTTGCCAACAGCTAACAGAGATAGATGCGTTGGAAAACGACTGCCGTGCAAGTTCTCTGCCGCTGCTTCTGCATCATGTAAACAAGTAAATAATTCGTTTCAGTAAAAAAGTTTGAAGTGCGTATGAAAACGGTTCGATCAACACACAATTGCGCATAAAATTCGTTTTTGATAAAACGTCAATATGTATATAACTTAATAATGAAAACTCAAACAAGTTTTGTCGCTTTTTGATTAAATTTTTATATTTATACTTATGAATAAATATTATTTTTAGATGGTTAATCTTAATAAAATTACAAAAATAAAAAAAAATAAAAAAAAAATCATTTCACTCTAAGAAAGTGAGGTAGTGGGGGTACGGAGGTCGTAAAGGTGCAGTTTGGGTGTAGGAGTGGTGCAGCTATGACTCCAAGGGGTTTGGAGGCCGCTGCACATAGTGGGAAGAAAGGCACTTTTATGGTTAAAAAATCTGCCTTATCCTCAATTCTTAACCGATTTTGACCATTTTTTTTTTTAAATAAAAGGTAATGTTATAGTCTTTAACGTGCAAGTGCTGATTCTTTGATAAAATGCAGCATGACCATACAAAAAATACTATAAGCGGTAAAATGGGAATTATTCATCGTTTTAAAATGAATAAAAATATCTTTGATGTTTGACATAAAGTTAACAGTGATATGAGCATGTTGGTTTCTTACTTTAACATAAGGAGGCCATGCAGATCTAATTGTAAGTAGGTTCAACATAACCTGGAAAATTCTATATTTAGCTTATTTCTTAGTATCTTAGTAAATTATTGACTAATTTTGATGGAATAAGTGAAATATGTTGATTTAAGTTTTAAAATTGGTTTTAAAAAATTTTAGGATTTTATAGTACAATATACTACTTAAAATTAATTCGTTAATCTCAGAACATGCTCTATCGGGACGATAAATAGAACGAATAATAAGACTTCCACATATAATTATATTTATGTACACACATTGTCAGAAATATATTTATTTAAATACATATAGTTCCCATAATATTGTTACATATGTAGTCTAATAATAGACGCATGAACAAACTTAATTTTTTTTTTGAGTTTATGGTGCAGTATTTGAAAAATTATTAGTAGCCTGTTAAAGACTATCTCTTCTCCATTTATTTAAAAAAAGATGGTTAAAATCGGTGAGGAATTAAGTAAATGGCATATTTTTCAACCAATAAAGTACTCTTAGGCTGACGATTCGAATTTTTTTAGGTTACGTTGGTCCTCCCTGGATCTGCATGACCCTATTATCTCTAAGTAAGAAGCATACATGTTTATATTACCGTAAACTTAATGTCAAACATCTAATATATTTTATTTATTTTAAAGCGATAAATAATTCACATTTTACCGCTCATAGTATTTTTTTTAGGTTATGTTGAAGTTCTCTAAAAATGTAGCAGCTGCCCGTTAAGTCTATCCCTTGTACTTCATTGAAAAAAAAATGGTCGAAATCGCCTTAGAATTGAGGAGGGGGAAGATTTTTCGACCAACAAAGTGCTTTTCATCCCACTGTGTGCCAGGCCAAAAAAACCTTGTTAGTTAGAAGGCCCACGGAGTTTGAATTCCTCAAGTTAACCTGCTGTTTCATTTACCTGTTGGAAGCTTTTTAATACATAGCCCATCTCTCTTTTCAGGTAGTATTTTGTATTGAAATTGCGATAGTAGTGATACTTTCATCGATACTTAGCCTGTAGTTGATTAATTGTTGCGATCACCCTCATTTTTGTTAGAGTTGTCGTAAGCTCCTTTATGTATTTGTTAGAGGTCTGGCTGCTGGATGATGGCTTCAGGCTTGACAGAGCTCGCACTTTTTGGCCGAAGATAAGCTCTTGTGGTGAACACCCTGTGCTCTCATGGTCCGTTGTATTATAAAAATGTGTGCATATAGGCAAGCTTTCGTTCCAATGATCATTTTGTTTCTCATGATAATTGATTTGTTCCGTAAGTGTGTGGCTTATTCCTTGGATGGTGCCGTTTTTTTTTAATGGAACGCAAAGTTACCTATTTTATCTATTTCAAAGAGTCTGGCGAGCTTATTCATGCTCTAATTTATGAAATGGGGACCCTGGTCCGACAATAGGTGTCCTGGAGGTTTAAATACGCTATTGACTTATTTGTGATGGCTCTGTGAGGTCTTTTTAACTGTTGCTTTTTTTACGGACAAAAGAACGATAAATCTTGCTAGCCAGTCTAGCATTGACAGTATATGTGCACTCATTTGCTAAAGGTTCACTAATTGATCGAAAGAAGTCAATTAATATATTTTAAGCAGCCTGCATGGCATGTCCATTAAAATAATGGCGAGCTTTGTTTCATCTCAGACAAGCTTTTTGGTCTGACAAGATAGGCACCCTCGGACGACTTGTCATACGTCAGGGCGCACATTGTACCTGCTTTTATGAGTTACGAGTGCTGGGAAAAGCTGTTATTCCTATTGTATCACTTGAAAATTCTTGTTTTATCCACCAATGATATTAATATTTCTGTGATTCGGATTTTTCTTGACGTATGTATTAAATAGTTTTCCCTTTCGATGTGTGTACATCGTCTTATCCTTATTATGTTTGTTGCACTATTTTTTCTTGGCTTGTCCCGTTTTTTATCTCCTATTAACTGACCTATACTTGACGGAGTTGATGGGACTTTATTATTGAATCATATATTACGTACGTGTGTAACAAGCGTGTTTTTGCATGCTACCCGAAAAAATTATTTTTCCTCTATATGTGTAGTCTCTGTCTTTTATTTCCCTCTACTTATTATCCTGTAGCTAAATCAGGAGAAGAAGAAGAGAAATCAAATTAACGATAGAAACGTGTTCCTTCTTGCTTACTGCTGTCTCCACTACTCATATAATGATGCTGGTTAGCATTCCTGCTTGTCTTATCGTATCGCATCCTGATCTCGTGTTTAAGTCGCGACTCCTTACTGCTACCGCTTTGCTGCCTCACTGGTAAGTCTTTGAATGGTACCCGTACAATGCCTTGTAGACTCCTGTGCTATTGCTTCCAGTAGACTGTATATCGGCGATAGTGATGTCCTCGAAGGCCCTGATTATTTTTACGGCACTGCCCTATGTGTGCTTCTCTTCGGAAGAAAAGTAAAAAATAAAAAATAGCAAACGCAACTAATTGAAAAATTCCGATGCTTACTACCCTTTATTTAGCACTAAAACCGTTAAGTGGGATAAGGTGGCAAAAAGGTGCATCGCGAAAAGTGAATGCGACTGGTATCGTTGTATAATCGTCCTTTATTCCCAATTGTTACTCCATAAAGGCAGAGTCACGCGTAATTCTCATTAGGGCCCGTAGTCTACTTTCCTTCACCCATCTCCTCGCGGAGTCTACCGGCGTTGGCCCTTCTTCCCCTTCTTCTACTGCGTTCTCTCTTTCTTTTATCTAGAGAGAACTGGAGAAGGAAGAGATGCATAATTTACTCATGCTACCGTACGTCATAGAACGGTTAGCCTTCCAATTTATTTACTGTCATAGTTTAAGCAATGACTGACTGGCCTTGTCTTCTATATAGTAACAACGGTGTATTCAGTATTTAAAGTAATCTCTGATATAGAAACTCTTTATCTAAATATTTACTAGGTATTATTGATGCTTCAGTATTATAATTCGGCAATTTTGTTATTTTTAACCATGTGTTATTGTATAAACCGTCATATATATTCTTATTAGTAATTAGCATCACAACAGCTCCAATTTTTAAATCAATTTTATCAGCTGGTAGACACTTACATATTAGAGTAAATGTGGGTACTACCGCCACCTTTTTTATCAAGACAGATTTCAAAGTCTATTGAAAATGCCTACATGAATACACCGACTTTTTTTTTGTTTATTATAAAGCCTAAGCTATTGAATACCATATAAATATTTGATTTTTTTTCGATGGAACGTTAAATTACAACATAATTATTAATAAAATTAGCTGAATGCTGGTACTACTACCATCGTGCATAAATTACTGCCCTCCTATTACTTTCAGTGAATCTATTAGGGCCCATGTATTCTGCTACTTCTAAATAAGCTAAATATCAACATATTTGATGGAAAACTCTTTAATAAATAAATTAAATACAACACTACACATCAATAGAAGTATAACGATCAAAAAAAAAACTTATTTTATAGCTGTAATATTTTATTTGCATTACACACAAAACTTCTGGTATTTAAAGGAACTTTGAATTTGAATAGAGGGATAGTCCAATAAGTATGTGTTGATTACATTTTATAACTCAAATAATATTTAGAAACGTGTTTTTGATGTCATAATTTACCGACGTCTAACAATAATTGTTAAAATTGAATTGTAGATGCAACAGTCTGCTTGGCCTTCGATATCCTATTCTCTTTACTTTTTATATTACTGGCTCTTCAACCTTGTTACTCTTTTTAATAAGTTTTAAAGTTCTGTTTTATACAAAATTGAATCGTTTGCAAGAACTATAAACACTAGTTCCAACTACAAGACCGCATTATAGGGTTAGGTGGACTAAACCTATGGAAAGGATGGCAGTGATCGCAGCATTATCTAAATGAGTGTATGAGATACTGCCACTTAAATTAAAAATTGAAAAACAACTGTATAGTAATTTTAAGGGTGAAAAGAAAAATAATAATCCCTCTTTACATTCGAAAATTAATAAGTTGTTATTCATTAAATATACTACTGGAAAATTGTGTGTTCGTTACTGTTATGTGGAAACAAGAGGATCGTATGACCAGGATCTGATCCTCGTCTAATCATTCTTACGCATTGTTGATTCATGATAAATTTGTATGTACATATTCGGCCATATTACATTTCATAAGACTTTAGTGAACTACATTCTTTTTTTAACCACATGTATGTACGAAAAATTATCTACAACATTATTTACGTATAGTGGCAGTGACTGCAACAGTAGCAGTAATACCCACATTTACCCCTATATACATTATACAATTTTTATTGGAAAATCGGTATAAATAATATCGTTGAAGTAAAATTTTTTGTGCTTTGCATGATTAATTCTGTGATATGCAATTATCTCTCTTTGAATTTATAACAAGAATTTATCATATAAAAGATGTGCACTTGTTGCGAGAAGTGTGGATAACAATTTCCAAAAGAATAGATCAACTGATGTAACTATTATTAAAAATATATTTTGTTATCTATTTTTCAGGGATATCAAATTTTGTGATTTTCCGTTCCCCACTACATAGTCAAAATTTGAAAATGATATAATATAGTACAAGCATAATCATGATCTTTGATAAAATTTGTAAAAATGACCCAAAAAATTATCACTTAATCGTTCCTGCAATGATAGAGATTCCTTAATTAAACCAACATAGATCAATGTAAAAAATGACAAAAACGATTGGTTTTGAAATAATCTTATTCAAGCATGATAATAAGAGTGTCGAGGGAATCAAACCTGGTCCGCAGAGGTAGAAAATGCTGTTTTGTCGATTGAGCTAAGACAACCTTTTCCAATAAGTATGATTTTAATGTACGATACATAGTCATAAATTATAGTGTTACAGTGATTATAAAAGGTAATTACTGAATTGATCAAATACATACAGTACACATAAATGTTCTAAGTTATTCTAATTTACGCGTTTTGATATGATTATAAAAAATGTATGACGTTTTACAGAATAATAATTCAAACGGAATTTTTATTATTCGTTTATTTCAATACCAGCACTTCAATAAGTACACTTTTAAACAAGGTAGACAAAGTCCAAATCTCTAGGTCTCCACTTTTATTATCATGCTAATATATTAATTTTCTCATGATTATACAATTGATAGGACAAATGACAAATATGTAGCATAAATATATAATAATACATAAATTATGATAAGTACATGTTAGAAAGTAATCAAGTGATCAAATAAATTAGAGTAGGGATCATTTATTTTAAATTTTATAATTTCATTGTAAGCCTTATATGTGTACGCATTTGATAGTAAAAATATTAAGGTAGAAAAGACATGCAATATAAAGTATAATTTAAAGTTACAAATTTCACTCATCTTAAAAGTATGGATTCATTCATGTAACAAGATACTTTACCTTTTGTATGTGATAGTTTTACAACATGGATCAATTTAAGGCTGTGATTTTTACTTATGTTGTCAGTATTAGAACATCCACTAATTAAAAAGTTACATTATTTTTCTTTTATTGCGATTTTACTCTTTTCTAAGTATTACTTATTTTCAAGCGATAATAGATCTCAATTAAGAAAAACTGAATTCTTCATTTTATTTATATTTAGGAAGTACGTGTGTACACATGCGTCTATTTAAGAATACATTCTTGTATAGTCTGTTTAGACGTGAGAATAAAAATATTTGAATACAGGGTGGGGCAAGTGGAGAATGCAGGGATATATACATATATTCTAGTCGTTACAAAAGAGAATACAGGAAAAGTATGCAGAACAATATTAGATAGGAAAAAAAAAGAATTTAACATGAGTGTATGATAGAAGGTTAAAAAAAGATACTTAAAACATAATCGATTACGAAAAGACACGAGACCTAAAAAAGTGTGAATAACAACCTCAATCAACTATCTTGTCCAAAGTTGTTTTCATTGTTCTTTTTGCTAAGCAACTATTTGAAGAAAAAAAAATGCTTGTATCAGAAGTAGAAAATGCTTTTAGGTCTAATAATTAAATGCAATAGTCATTAAAAATGATGTAATGAAGTATCAAAATTTCGAACTTTTGTTAATATACTACAATAGTCTTTTTTATTATTCTAAATTTATTATAAACAATATTTGCTATGTGCATGAGAATAACTAGCGCTCCAGTTATATCTATTTGGAACGTAAGGGTAGTGTTTCTCGATACGCACAACAAAAACTTAGAAAACTATTTATATCCATTTACTGGAGTAATCAAATGCCACGTTATTGTTGTTGCAAGATAACATGAATGTTACGCTTTGTTATGAACGAAATGTGCAGTGAATCTCGTATGTGATTTACTCAAATGTTTAAAACAAAGATGAGAAAAGTAACTCTTTAATGTTGTTGTCACGTTCGTATACACACCAAACCAAACATCATGCTTACTTTTGCTGCCGTAACGGGCTAAGCGATATCACTCTGTCAATCTTTATTTTAATCGTAAGTTCTCCACGCGCACGTGATTCACTTCAACTATTTTTTATAACAAATCTGAACTTTTCTATTATCTTGCAACAATAATATTACTGCACTAGATCGCTTTCCTGAATAGTCATTAGTATTTTTGCTTAGGTTTACGTTATGAGTGTCGAGGAATGCTACACCTACGTTGCAAATAGACTCTAGTAAAGATTTAGATAAAAATTATACAATCGCATCTTGTAGTCGGTTGTACATTTATGATGGCTTAGTCATAATAAATAAGATATTGTAAAATAATAAAAATTTAGTAAGGCACCATAATACACAATTTACTTAAATTCTTCAAGAAAATCTATTTGTATGACACAATACACATTAAAATTTAATCAACGTATTGAAAATAAACTAAATCATAAACTATATTTAACTCTCAAAAATTACACGCAAATACATAGGTATAGTAAGCTTTTGGTACCAAAGTGTAGTACTATCATAGTACCCTATTCTGTCATGATTGGAAAGTATGATTTATGAGTGCATACCCAAGACTTAGCAGAAAATGCATTTTCATACACTTATTTAAATAGATTACCGCAATTTGTAGATCAAATAGTTTTTCTGTTGTTTTTTAAGTTTAGAGGTTCAGGTTGGAGTTCTGATTATAAAATAAATTTACAAAATTAGTAGCGAAATTGTTCTCTCTTACAACATAATTTGTATCGATTACCGAACAGAACAGATGTAATGTAATTCAATCTTTTACTATATGCTGATAAATAGTCATGTCTCAATTTGTTTATGTACTTATAATATGGTCAAAAGTAATAGGATACATTTCTTTAAACGAAATCAGGAAGTTTTCAGAATAGGCTGTTAGCATGGATTTCTTGATAATGTTCTCAATAGTGCTTCAAATATGTCCAAAAACATTAAATAATTTAAAAATTGGTAACATTTTTTTTCCCACTGAGTTTCATCGGTAAATCTAGATACATGCAACAACATTACTGGGATACTATGGCTATCATGAGCCAATGCCAGAGCTGTACTAGTTCAATATTCTTTGAACAAAATTTTTCGGCTCTTTCTTCAAGTAAACTTCGTGTATACATAACACGTGGTGCTTTCAATGGAAGAAGGATGTCAGAGAGGCGGAAAACGCGTTTGAGAACGAATCGATTTATGCGAACATAGACCCGTACTTATACTCGACTGTAACATGTGGTTAATACAGCCAAAACTGACTTAGACAACGTTCCTGGCTCGTATGCGTGGCCTGCGGTGAAATTCGTTCATGTAAAGGTCAATGCTTATGTAAAGGTTGCGCACTTTCTGCTCCAATCATAAAACAGTCATTTACAGTCACTTTCGGCGTCAAAATTGCAAAAAAATGTCAAAATGTCCCTTTTGTCCACTGTCCGTCACAGTTTTATCAGTTTTTTACTTTCGCTGCGCAAACATGGACCTTGTACTCCCAAACTAAGGTTTCACATTAAAAACTTTGGAGTACTATCTACCTATCAACATCTGTATTTAAAGTAAATTTTATTATTCCAGGATGTCTGTGTACATTTTCCCCCAAAGTACACTGTAGGCCTTAAAAACTAGCTTAAGTAGTTTCTTGAAGCCATGCAACGCTCGATTCTCAAACGACACTATACAATCCCATAAGGATTGGCAGTGTCATCAGTCCTTGCCTAAAACCCTCCTGTCACTGAGGGCGCAAACTTTTTAATTATACAAGGATGAAAGAGTCTGTCCTTTACGAACACCTTTTTCCTGGGACATCTATTATTTTCAAAGATAAAAAATATGTATTTTTTATAATACTGTGTAAAGGGTAAAAGTAACACGTGCGCAACAGGAAGAAATATTGTGAGTACAAGCTGTATTAGCTCTCAAAGCTCAAAATAACCTCTCTATTTATGTCTTGATCCTAAGCCCTAATACTAAAAGTGTATCTTATTTTGCTTCTGAACATCAGAAACATACCAACTTTTTTGAAGTTAAACTTCTATAGCCGTGTATTGGAAGTCTAGAGGCGAGTAAAACCGGCTGATGCAACGCAAAAGTGTCCATCCGGTTCTTGGTGGCGAGGGGGGAGCGGAGAGCGGGGAGCAGGG
>JAPYYV010008699.1:0-18324 GCA_030522625.1 Copidosoma aretas | reverse complement strand
GGCCCCCTTCCAGACACCAAGACTAAAACGTAAGCGTCACGTCATCGCGAGTGTCGCGCGCCTATGTCCAAACCACCACAAACAAAGTTAACGTGAACAATGGTAATAATACAATGTACGGGTTCAAGCATTTTTGATCAGATTATAATAATTAGAGTTGTTTAAAAATTTTTTTTAACAATTTTTGATTTAGAGATAAAATACATGAACCCGCTTATTTTAGTGTTGCTATATGGTCGACAACAATAATCATTGCTAACAATTTTGAGTATCTAGCTATTAATCAATTTTAAATTATAAAGAATATTATATATAAATATTATCATACACGGTGGGCCATTTTGATCTATGCATCCAAATATTTCGCCAGAGGTGCCACCTATTAAAAAATGACTTTTGCAAAAGTTGCTAGGTACAAAGGGGGACATCGAATAGTGACCTTAAATTTGACATTGACATAAATTTTCAAGGTCATTTTGAGGTTAAGTCGTATTTTTCATACGGAAACCCATATTTTCGATAACGGATTCTAAAAGATTGTGAAATTTTACGTCGAAATTACTATTACCAATTTTTTCTTTGACCTTTAGAGCCCAAACGTGAGAGGCATGAAGACTCACGGTAAAAAAGCACCCCAAAGGAAACAGTCCTCACAACGTCGACGTCATTGTTTTTGGGTAACGCTTTACCAGGGTCTGAATTATTGTAGCAATCTAATGATTTCCATCAACATTAACAACTGAAGGTCTAAAGTCAACTTAACCTCTTAAGGTCAGTAAAAAAAGATTTGTTCACAGCATTTTCGACGTAAAATTTTACGGTCTCCCGGAATTCGAAATAAAAAATAGGGCTTCCCGTATGAAAAATACGACTTGACCTCAAAATGACCTTGAAAATTTAGGTCAAGGTCAAATTGAAGGTCACCATCCGATGTCCCCCTTTGTACCTAGCAACTTTGGTGAAGGTCATTTCTTAATAGGTGGCACCTCTGGCGAGATATTTAGATGCATAGATTAAAATGGCCCACCGTGTATATGGATTATATATGAATAAATTATATATGAATTTTGTATGAACCGACTTTACATAAACATTTTCAGGTCGTTTTTTAAAGAAGTTTAAGTACATTTATCTGTCGCCAGCGACCAAAACTGCCCTAAAACGATGGATGTTGTTCGTGTGACTACGGGAAACCGGTGTTGGACCACCATTTACGTCATTTTTCGGTCTGTCGCAGCGACGCAGCGATGTTGTGTAATCGTACCCTTACTTTAGGAATTGGACCAACCAGCGGTCCACAAACCACAAATGAGATACATATGTACCCACCTAATGTTTGTTACCATAGCTTCAGCTCGAATTCCCCTGTTACTGTACTTGACTCTCGACAGTCTCGACCCACGTGCTTAGCGAAAATCGTTGCATTAGTTTTTTGTTTAACTTCAACAGCACAGGTTTTGTTGTAAAAAAATTGCTTGAAAAAATTGTTTAGAGCAGCCCTACGTGTGGTTTTCATATAAACCTAATAGTTACAATGAGTAACTTGTCTGAAGAAAAGAAATACTTTTTATGTTGTGTCGACAACGACGATTGCATTTTGATTGAATTCGTCAATGAAACTGACAGTGACGGATACAGAATATTGCAAGTTGGATACCAGAATTGGCTATCATCCCGCAATCGTGATGTTGACAAATTGATCAAAGAAAGAACCGAAGCACTATTGTATTGGCCTTCTATTGATGTTTGTAATGCAACAGCTACATTTAAAAATAAATTGAAAAAATCAACGTTTTCCAGAGAAGCTGTGATCGTTCTAGCAAAGGGTGGTGAGTATATGTTGAATTTATCTATATCTTGACATCCTTTAGAACTATAGTCCTGATTCTAAAATTAAGATTATCCATGGAAGTAGATAAAAGATAGATACTGTATCGAAAACATTGTTTTGTGTATCTTATGGCAACGATTGTTTCTATACTAGTTATTTATTAACTTGGAACACTTTTAATGAAAGCATCTGATCCTCAGAAAAAAATTAATTTTTTAACATTCAAAAAGAATTTTTTTAATTTGTCATAAAGGTGTTTCATTATGTCTAATAATGGAAATAATTTGATAACATTTATTACGCCATAGTCAACAATAAAATGTTTATACGAATGATAATTATAATAATATTCCAATATTTCTGTGAATATAGGAGATGATTAATTTATACTAGAATATTGTAGATACTTATGAGCAAAATGTACTTGTATTTCAATTGGATTTTACACTAGTACCACTAGAGTATTTTTTATCCAGGAAATTATTTAAAGTAGTGTTGTTAATGCATGAACTACAAAATACTAAGATACTTCATTGTTACATCATCATTATTTACAATAAGATCTGAACCTTTAAAAGCATACAATCGATAGTTTTTTCTCAAAACAACCCAATTTTTTTTATTCATTACCTGAAAATTTTTATAAATTTTAGCAAAACAAAAATGAATAATTTTAATAATTTTGCAGTCGGACTGTCTTTCCAAAAGTGTCGAATGAGCAACTGTAAGCTGTGTATAGTAAGAAAAAACCCCTAAACGCATGTGACGATTTAGTTAATACAAGGTATCCCTAATACTAAACCATCGATTTTAATCGATGCAAATAAATACAGATGTCTTTGCCCTAATTAGTAATCAATAATTAAGGGACTGCAAACCTAGAAGGCATATATGTTGAAACACCCGTATAAGTATTGTCCAAGTCATTAATTTTCTAGAGTTACGAACAGTAAAAAAAAAATTTACTATCTTGCAGTGAATAAAAGTCGATGTTTTTTTTCTTCATGCAATTTATTAATCTAACCATTAATTAGTATTTTCCAGAAAAAAAAAGAAAACTGCGGATTTTTAAAATTTGATTTTGATAATATTTATAATCTTAAGGAGCGGTACTGGCTCAATTAGCGTGCTAAATTGCATATTGTTCATGAATAAATAATTAACGTAAAATGATTGCATCACGATTCCGGCATCTCAACATCGACGGTAGAAAAGGTGCGGGGAGGTTTTTGCCGAACAAAACTGTCATCGGCCAAGTTATTCGTCCGAGATGATTTTAGAAAAGTTTTAGTTTGACTAGTAAAGCAACCGCTAAAATAGAGAAAATTTCATGATAACGTGTACAGCTGATCGTAACTCTGCCCCTGAGTCTACCCATCCCCTTCATCAGATTCGGCCGTCTGCTGCATGCTGATTCCCTTCGTGCTGTTATCAGATGAAGCGCCACCTGCATGGGGGAAAACAGTGATATCAACTTACAAGAATACGTAGCCTCTTATGGGCTGCGAAAGTTTACCAATTATTTATTTTTATTCTCACGCATCTTAGTCACCTAAGATGGAGGTTTATCAAACATATGTTTTGAACGTGAAACAACTTTTTTATACTTAAAAAACTTTAACGGAGAGGTGTTTTTTTTTATTGAAAAAAATGTGTTAAACCTAATGACATTCACTTTTTTTGTCCGTTATCATGGAAAATTTCGAGATATTCGATGTCAAAGTTTACTCAACGTAACACTACTCTTATGAAGCCGTGCTCAGAGGCGTTAAATGTTGGCTGCAATCTAACTAAAACAGCGTCTTCTCTACACAAAAATATTAATACTTTGCAGAAAAAGTCTTCATCTTTCAGATTTTATGTTGTAAAATGTAGATTATCGTGGAAAAATTCGAGATATTCCGTAGAATATTGATCGAGTCATTGTATTGAGCATTTATTAAACATACATGTATACTGATGTGTACAGCAGACGACAAAAGTAATACCAACTGACACAATTATTTTGAGGTTGATACTCACTACGTGCAAGAGCCTCCTTAAAATTTAAAATAAATCCTTGATAATTAGATCTCCCATATTAGGCGTAAAACATGCATTTAAATGAAAACAAATTGGTGAACGTTCGTATTCAATGAGAGGCTATGAATTCTTGTGAGTTAGTATCGCCGTTGTTTACCTTGCGGGTAATGCTGTTTCAGATTAATCCACGAAGCAAATTAGGAATTAATGGTGTAAGCTTAATTGAGGAAATTTGGAGGCATGAGAGTTTCTCAGAGCCTAGTAATTAATATTTTACTGTTATGGCATTTTATCACGTAACCGTATCGGAAGTCGCACTTTTTGGCATATCGTGTGTTTCGATAGTTAACGATGACCTTTCAATGATAATTTTTTCCGTGATAAAAGAATATTCAATGATTGTTTAGTGAGATGAGACATTGATAAATACGCGGAGTCAAAACTGTTCAGGGTTATATTTTCATACGAGAGTGAAAAGGACAGAAAACATACCAAACTATGGAGTTCAGTGCTTTAACTACAGAGAGGAACTCCCTTAAGGGTGTAATGCGCTGCGTCCACGGCAATTGTCGATTGCATTTTTCACAATAGTGGAAAAAGTACAAGATGAGTTCGGCTATTATTGGATAAAATTTATATGTGCTCTTTTTCTGAGTATAATTACACTGCATCACCTTACCTGAGATATAATGTAGGGTAACTTGCCTGAAGTATTGTCTTCATATTTTGTGAATTAGGCCTACTGTTAAAAAATTGTACAATAGAAGCTTTTATCAACATTAGAAGTGAAACGTTACATCAATTTAAGTTTGAATTAAACGCCCACAAAACTAAAAATTGAGTTATTCCGATTATTATGTAGAAGTGACATGTATTATCTTTCTTAATTAATCAGGTCACGTCAAAGATTTGAATTAATATTCAGAACTTTTTTTAAATTATTTTAGGACATAACTTTTTTTTATGAGTTTCGGAAAAAGGGATTAAATAGCCAAACATTCCTATCGAAGTCAAAACGTTATTTTGGTTGTTTGTACTAGATTTATTCGATACATAGTTCTTGTAATAAGCAGCTTGATTCTTTTCTGTGTAGCAGATCATCAATTATTCTATGCATGCGTAATGAGACAATATAATTTCGTATCACTATGATTGTTGTACATAATGAAGTTTCCGAAAAATTCATAAAAAATGTCGCCAAATTTTGTAAAGTATTGTTTTTTGCAACAAATGTATTTTCTTTAAATTTTCCTAATCGAAGCCCATGATAATTTTTGTATAAACTAAAGTAATCAAAACAAACTTTGCATAGCATTTCGACGGCTCGCTAAGAGAGAGTCAACTCAGAATGGCTATAAATAAACAGCCAACTTGGGTTTAGGTTAAAGTAGGAGTCAATTTAGATTCAGATTTAAAAAGCAGTCAACTTGGAAAAACATTTTTTTTCTAAAGTTTTGTAGTGGCAGCATAATGTAAACATAGAGAGACCTGGTGGGGGTACTATCGCTTCACGTACTGCGGCTAACACGTGCTGCTGGCATTGCCGTTCTCTTATTGCCTGCTTTATCTACTTTACCGTAACATCTTTACAACTTTCTTCTAGAAAAGATTGTGCTCATAAAAATCGAGCAGCTAACAGTGTAATTTCCTACATAGTTGATTTTCTGTATTAGTAATTTTATCGGATAACAATCGAGAAATCAAGTGAATTCAACCTTTTTTCGGGGAGAGGGGGGGGGTGGAGGATGGTGAGGGGTATTGGGAGTGTGGGGTGCACGGGCTTGTAGAGGGAGATTCAAAAATTGTGAGGGGTTTAAAGGGGGATTTCTGTGAGTTGTCAAAAAGAAAACTGTAAAATTCACGGAGAAATGGAACGAATACCTTCTTTTGTTTTGGGTTGAAGTGGGAATGATGGCAGCGAGGGGGGTATAAGGGAGATAGTGAGGTGCGGTCTTATCGCCAAAACCCATCAAAATCACTGTTTAATATAGGAAGATATTTCCGTACAATGATAGTTTCTGGTACTTTTAAGGCATGCAGCATCATATGTTTCTGGTATTTTTAAGACTTTAACACGAATTATATTTTGGAAACTAGCGGACTAGTTTAACCCATCCGTAGCGCAAAAGGTAACCCAATACCATCCACCCCCCCAAAAGTGTATTCCGAGCGAGCGAAGCGAGCGAGGTCGCCTGTATGCGGTCGGTACTGTATGCGTTTGTAGGGTCGAGGCTGCCGTTGTAGAAAACCCTAAGTAAATACCGGAAAAGTATGTTATACATATTTATATATATATACACATATATACATATTGTATTAACCTACAACTACATATATTTATACAACTATACACATACACGCAAAGAAGTTCTCATTCCAATAAATAATATCTTTTCATAATTTGACAAATTAATAAGTAAAATATTTGTATTTGCGCAGCGGGGGCTGCACTGGTTAACACACCTATCGACATATCTAGAGTGTACAGAGAAAATATAGCTTCCAGCTAATGACAGGGTAAAAGCACTTGTTGACGTATTACAATTGATTCTGCATATATCTTTATTTGAGCACTTAGAGATACACATCTTTTATTTACGATATTACAACTTTCTTACTGATTTCTTTCGGTGAAGGTGTAGTGTCGTATTAAATATAAATTGAATTAATATATCATAGTGTTACCGATATTAATAAGTTTTTATCACAAATTAAAAATTTAGGTACCTGAATTAGAAGTAGTAGTGCGTGGGCCGAGGCGTAGTCGGCTAAAACTCACCTCGCAGCACTCCCCCTCTACTCGACAAGTGATATGTAATTACATATGTAATAACTTCTGGAAAACCATATGGCATTACATATGGTTTTACATATGGCTTTACATATTGACGCCCCAGAAGAAGAACATACTGGCTTTAGATTTTTCGGAAGATGAAAATAGTAACTCTTATTTTACAAAAGAAGAACATACTGACTCGACTTTTTCGGGCGAAAAGCATACTAGCTTGATTCCTAGAAAAGATGAAGATACTTTATTTTTTCGGGTGAAAAATATACTAACTTGGTTTCTCCAAAAGAAGGAGATACTCGCTCTAATTATCCAAAAGAAGAACATAATGACTAGACTTTTTCGGGCGAAAAGCATATTAACTTGTCTCCAAAATAAAAAGATACTCACTCGATTTTTTTGGGCAAAAACAAACTAACTCTATATTTTCCGACGAAAAATATCCTGGATCTATTTCTCTGGACGAAAAAAATACTAAGTCAGTTTCTTCTGACGAAAAATCGAGTGTTCCTATCGAAAAAGCACAATAACGAGATTTATTCCGACAAAACCCATAGTATGTCGATCTCTATTAATATAATACATTGCTAGTTAAACTCAATTTTTTCTTGAAAAAAAAATGTTTTATTGACGTTTTTTATCGGAGTTCTTTTGTAATTCTCCCCAAAGAAAAAAAAATGTATTTTTGTTGACATATATATTATTTTAACATCGCGAGACATAAGTTTTACGTTTCTATAGTGGCGAAGGTACAATAGTTAAATTTTTTTTTTAAGTAAAATTAAAGAAAATCATCTTATAATCATAGTAATAAACATCTAATTATACATAGGATTGACCCTTGTTTAAAATGTTCTGAAAAATTTGTCACTGCACCAAAATCGCAACCTCAAAAATTATCCAACAATGCATATCAGAATGCATATTTATATTACAACTTAAGTTGAAATTAAGTTGGAAAATAATCAAAGCATAATTTATATTTATTAAGAATTAGTATGTTTGTCGTCTGGAGAAATCAAGTGAGTATCTTCTTCGGGAGAAATCGAGTGAGTGTCTTCTTCGGGAGTAATCAAATGAGTGTCTTCTTCTTTGTGAGAAATCGTGTAAGTATCTTATTTTTCGGGAGAAATTGATTGAGTATCTTCTTCTTCGGGATAAATCAACAGATTATGTTTTTCTACTGAAAATATAGAACGAGTATGTTTTTCTACTGGAAATATTGAGCGAGAATGTTTTCTTTTAGAGTAATCTACAAATTATGCTTTTCTACTGGAAACATTAAGCAAGTACTGTTTTCTTCTGTAATCAATTCAGTAAGTACGATCTTCGCCTGGAAACTTAAGTAAGTATTTTCTTCTTTCGAATTTGAAGAGAGCATGTTTTTCTTCGAAATGCACAAAAAGCATGTTCTTCTTCTGGTTCATCGATATGATTTTTTTGATTCGTAATGCCATATGTAATTACATGTGAAACATTTATGAAATTACAAGTTGAAATTAGAAAGACGAATTTTTGTTATCTACAAATAATTACAAAATAAAGTTTTGCGTTATTTACTCATTGCCTAAGATGTTACCAGCCAGATGATAACTCTTAAACAGGGGGGTTCTGCTTTGCTTTCTTTAAGTTGAGAAAATTAAAATTTCTTTTTTTTTAATAAATTCCTAAAAAACAACTCAAACTCCCCTATTGTAGAGTTGTCATCTGGATGGTAACATCAATAATGGCCAGTAAATAACGGTAAACTCAATTTTGTAATTATTCTTTGATGACAAAAATTTTTTTTAATTCCAACTTGTAATTCTATATGTTTTTCTACATGGAATTATATATGGCATTACGAATCCAAAACCCCACATGTAAAGCCATATGTAAAACCATATGAAATGCCATATTTAATGCCACATGACTTTCCTTAGGTTATAGCAATGTGATAACACATCACTTTTTCAGTACGGCTACGTTACTTGATTTCTAATTTTTTTTTTGGATTGGTGAATATTACTTTTATCTACGTGCTTTCTTTCACGAAATACGAAGATTCAGTTGCATTTTTTTTCGTTTTACTATTTCCCCCTTAAACAATTGATTCAAGAAAAATTGATATTCAAATATCAGCTATAAACAAATTGTGCAAAAAAGCGTACAACTATTTACAGTCATCATATTTCGCGTCGCGAACAGAGGGATAAAAATGGTTTGCACAAATTAAAAAAGCATTAATGATTAATTAAGAAATATTTATTAATCTAATTTTCATAATTACAAAGTCGCCTGATATCGCTAGTCGCCACACTGATGAGTTCAGCTAGCGATCGAGAACGAAACAATCCAATCCTTTTTTCCTTTCGATTCCTCTCCTTTTCCTATGTACTCCAAGCATTATCAATAATGCCGCCAAGTACAAGGTTCAACAGAAGGTTGGACTTGCTTGGTATGGAGATTGCGTATGCATGTGTAGGTACAATAGTATACACACACACACGCACAAAAAAAGTCATATTCTCATAATCAAGTTAATTTAGTTGATCAAATAATATTTATTTTTATTACTGTTACGTATAAAAGATGTGTTTGGCCCAGTGTCATTGAATTGATAATTTCTAGCTATTAGCTCTGGTTAGTACTGCAATTGAAGACTTTGGCCGAAACTGATTTTTGATATCACAAATTATCAAGATTCTTTTTGAAAGTAAATAATGAAATCATCCACGTGCCTAGAAGTTTAACGTCTCTCGCAGAAAGCCGCGGTGGAATTATACTATTCTGCGGAATTCTTTGTTCACTACTTTTGTCGAGTGTAAATAAATTTATTCGTACAAAAAGTATTAATTAAAAAAAAAGTAATTGTTGTAGTACGATTTTAACGTAAATTTCATAAATTAATAATATTTATATCCGTCTCGTCACTACTTCATAATTCTTCTTGGGTAAATAGTCTTTCAATTATTTTGTCTTCTGAATGCAATACCATTTTAGATTACATTAAATGTGCCGAAAAGTTGAAGAATGTCATGCAGTACAACGACATTTCCCCAAAAAAGGCGGAGCGAAGTTCGTTGAAGAAAAAAAAAGATAATGAGTACCAGTATGAAACAGCCAAGAAAAAAAAGGTAGATATAACTGATGATAATCCGAAGGAAACAAAGACTGTTGATCCAAATGCAAAATTGTTAAAGGAAGTAACTGCCTCATATAAAAAGGTAATGCGTTAATGTGATTTTAATCGAATTGTCACAGTACACATTAATTTTAATTTGAGTCTCATTTTAGTTGTATTTTGAAATTGCTTGTTTGATTACGTTTGTTTTCAATGTAATTAATTAAAGAATACCGTGCTTGATAGTAAAATTCTTTTAAGTGATAAACTTATACACACATATTCATGACGCAAGAGATTAATTTCTTTCAAAATACCAGTCAAAAATAACAAAATGTAAGAATCTATCTTAGAGTTGTGCTGATTGTTCAGTAAGACATAATTAATGCAGTTCCTGATGTCGAGAATGATAAGAAAGATCTTTACGATTCATTTTAAGTATTTTGTGATTACAATGGCAGTTTTTAACGTAATTTTTATTTTAATGATATGTAGTGTAAGTTTAATATTTTAATCACTTACTGCTCGTCAAAACAATACACGCACCTCGGGCACAAACGTACAACAGCTGCGCCCTTTGGGCGTGCAAGTTTGTACTTTCTGCCCTAGGGGCGTAATGTACTATAATTTTTTTTTAATTTTACATTATTTAATTTTACTGCTGTAGGACCCTTCTGACAAATTTTTTGTAATTAGACTTGTAATTCCATCTGTACTAACACTTGCAAAGTCACTTTGATTCCTACGTGGAATCCCACTGAAAAACACACATGGGATTTAGAATGGTAATTCTAAGTGCAATTATGAGTGGCATTCCAAGTGGACTTACAAATAACGATGTAAGATAATTTTTTTTTCATTTAAATTAGTTGAAATTACATTATAATGAATTTCAATAGCCTTAATCGTTGTTGCCATCCGTATGGTAATACCAAAACAGGGGGGTTCAACTCATTCTAAGGAAACTTGAAAGAAAAACGTAAAAGTTTACGTTCTCAGAATTTAAAAAAAAACTACTCAAACCCCCTTGTTTTGGTATCAATACACGGATGGTAAAATCTTAATTAACCATTGTATCGCCTATTGTATCGCTGCCAAGTACGAATTTTAACAAATCTGTTGAATTTGCTTGGTATGGTCTCTAATAAGCATAGATGCTTTAGTGCTCAACTGATCTGCTGTGAATTCAGCAAATATACCTCATTTGTAACACAATGTGAGAGCTCGAACGAGAATTGGTTCAAAAATCATCTTGATTAATCAACCATTGTAATGCGTTATATTATTTTAATTAATTTAAAAAATAAATAAATAGTTTTCGATCGTTCTCTGTGATTCTATTTAGAATGCCGCTTGTAATTACACTTAGTATTTCCATTCCAAAATCTCATGTGTGTTTCCAAGTGGAATTCCAAGTAGGATTCCAAGTGACTTTACAAGTGTAAGTACAGATGGAATTACAAATGTAATTACAAAATATTAGGCAGAAGAAGAAACTAAGTAATCCAAAAACTATTCATAAATATTTTTGAATAATTAGTGGTTTCCAACTTTTTTTTTATAGGCACCATTCTCTACATCTATAGACAATATAATAGGTATGGCTAACGGAGATATGACTCGTAATGTGTCAAAACTATCATTTTCAAAGGTTTCATCAGATCATGAAGATTACAGATACGATGAGTTTGAACAAAATATCATAGAGAACGAGGATGACAACGAGTTGGAGGAGCTGCTACAAACTCAGCGAGATGCGATTGAATCCAAAGACTGTAAAATAAATGATCTTGAAAATAAAGCTCAACGCTTGACTGATGAAATCAGTTCTTTGTGACCGCAGTTGGAAGAAGCTCTGAAAAAAGTTGCAGAAATGCTAGAAAAAGAAGCCAGCACAACTAATGGTATGACAATTAGAGACTTTTGTCTTAAATAATTAATACAAGGTACTAAAAGACTGAAAAATTGAACCTCATACACGTACTTAGATGCCCAAGGCAGAGTTTAGGGTGTAACACTGCACTAGGGTTATAGTTATATTTATCACCCTTGTGTTTACCACGGATTTCGATCATTTTTCCGTTGGACATTAAACTTTTTCTTCAATTCCGTTGTCTGAAAGTGCGATATCACTTTTTTTGTGAAAATCATATCCGCTGCCTGTGAAAATAAAAGTATTATTGCGTGTGAATTGCCTCCTTGTAAGCCTGAGACACTGGTGACAAATATGATAAAAATATCAATTTATATTTTCTAATGATTCCGTGGTTCACAAATGGAAGGGCCGACACTGTATGTGTATCCCAATGTGTCAATGTGAGACAACAGTTTCTTACCATACGGAGTCCAACCTTGTTTTTCATACAGGAATAATTTGTGGCGTAGTGGTTTTCTAACTAGTACCGACAAGCACTTAATGCTAATTGATAGCTGTTGAACACGCTAATGACGCTACACCTTGATACCTGCCTAAATCTAAGCGAGTTTTTGTATAATGACTGCATGTCTTTGCCCTATTCGTTTTATCTTTATCTCAGAACACAGCTACCGTCGCGGTTTATGGTTGACAAATGAGACACGTGTAAAAAGATACTCAACCAATTACGGTGAAACAAGCCTTAACTAATCCAATGGTCTTCTAATATTGCACCTTATGATTGCTTACTCATGTATAGGTTTGAAATCCAATATGTGCAGTTGCTATTTAAAGACCTCCGAGTGATTAATAATAATATTGGCACACCTTTACCTTCTTTAATTCATCACCGTGTCACTGCAAAGCCGCAAATCAAGCTCCTCATAAACGCAACAAGAAATATTTTCGATACGTCCACTTTGATATAAGTAGCGTTGATACAAAATGGTCTTTATTTCTTGAACAAATTTCGCATCTGTTATTATGGAACATTGATTTCAATTGCATGAAAAAGTTTCTCGCAACAATTTTATCTCTTACCTACACTTAGTAAAAAAATGTAATAGCCGTTTCTCACAATTAAACATTTTTGCAATTATTGTTATACTAAACGTCCATACGACGAATGATGAACAACTGCAGTAGTCGACATTTAGATTAATAATTCACATTGGCCAGGTGCAAGTGGTTGAAGGGAATCGACGAACGGACGGCGACGCCAGCGTGAGTAACATCTGCGAGTGTAAATACAGCTAGTGCGGCTGAGTATATATATATACATATACATATATATTTTAACGACAGTATCTAAAACGTAACTGAAACCGTACTAACGTCACTATTTCTTGATTGATTTCCAATTACATTTATGATATCAAAACAAAAATTGTCAAGTCAGACGCTTTTTATTCTATTGTAACTTATGATATTTTCGCGCAGTGTGTAAAAATTGGGAGCCCGAGTTTACTGATCAGCTCTTGCAGACAGCGCATTACAGACGTCGCTCAAAGACTTACTTGCACCTGGCCAATAATTGCTCTATTTCATAGTAAGTTATTCATAAGAAATATTATTAAATGTGTTAGCTTTGGAGCAAATTCGAAACATCGTAAACAGAACATGTCAACCTTCTGCTCGTACAACCCCAGTTGTTGAATCAATAAATAACGTTGCTGTGCAAAAAAATCTGACGGAGAAAAGTAACAAGGAAAATGTGAGTAAATTTTTACAATCATAATACTTTTTCAAGCTAACACTGTTTACTAACATCTGACGTTATTTCAATGCTTTAACACAACCAAACGCATATGTAGTATCTATCGACTTTAGGAATATTTGACAGAATAATTTACTGTACGAACAAATTGTATTTATTGCTTTAAAAAATTAATGAACAATAAAACAGGGGTGTGTGCCGTGGAACCTACAGCAGATTTAGAACTTTGACCGTTCAATTGATAAGAGGTCACTGATAATTGTAAAAAAATGGTTTTATAATGATATTTGAAGCAATTTTCTGATAGAGACTAGTAACAATAAGAACGTAATTTACTTTTCGAGTCGCGTATGTATACTTATAATTCCATATTTATCCCAACTAGTTACAATCATAAATATTAATATAACAATTTTACTGTTTTCCCAATCAAAACATCTTATTAATTAAGTATTTCCATTTTTTTTGTATGGTATAAGTTTTCATCGTAAGTTTTAAATTTATTCTTGATCAATAAACAAAATCTATGATAACACACAACTTTTGTTGGATTTGTAGATTATCTGCGTGACACCCATTAGTTTAAAACAAAGTAGACTATCTTGTTTTTGATTAGCAGCAAGTCAACAACTTCTCTTTGTCCGTTAACAAATGTATAATGTATGTAACCAAATAATCTTACATTCTTCTATTTTAGTTAGATTATTATGAAATACAGTTAAAAACCGTATGAATTAATTACAGTATACTTGTAAAATCAGTACAGTCGTGCAGACGATTATAAGAAATAAGATATAATGGATCCATATAACAAAATAACAATAAGTCTGTCTGTTGTAGCTAGATCTTCACGAAATGTATGTTGAATTAAAAAAAAAAAATTTGGTCATCGGGAATTAAAAATATGAATTATAAGGGCATGCTAAATACGAGTAAGAATTACAACTGTCTGTATTCATTCCTATCGCATATACTCTGGAACAAAAACATTCGTATTCAACAATACTTTCAAGATGTGCTTCTGTTGTACGGTTTCAAGACCACATCCCTATTGAGACACGACTATATAATAGGAGCGCTCTTTATATTTTTCCATGCTACAGATTTGAGGATAAGACATTAATAACGATATCTGTTAAAAATATTACACGCTTACCTGATACCTTGGCTTCCATCTCGTGCAAAAATTAGCTTAAAAATCTAAACGCATATAGTAGGCTGCAAAGTAAAGTTGTAGATCGCAATAAAAGTGCACTATGGTGTTTGTCCATATAAGTAGAAAGTTGTTATATTAACACTTTTTGCTCTGGCGATTAATGGGTCTTGATTTCTTTTGGAATTATGAAATTTTACCTCTCGTTAGTGATTAAAGTTGTACTAGTGATGGATTATTAGTTTAACGAAAATAATGCGGAAACAATTGGAAAATTAAAATATTTCAGTTATAATCTACAAAAGATTACTTATTACAATATTGGGATTCACATTTGATCACTAGGTTTCCCATTTGTAGTGGTACTTGTATTAGTCAACTCCTCATTTTTATAAAAGCAGCTTTTTTAAATAATTTTTATGTAACCGAAATTTTAAAAAGATTGTCTTTGTTAGAAAACAAATATTATATCGAATCGCCTTTTGTAGAATGTATTTCAAAATTTTCAGGTTTCGGTCGATTCCATTGATCAAGAACCGAACGAAATGGATTGTACTGTGAGTAACAAAATTCTCAAATTAATTTAAAATACAGTAACCTAAATTCACAAATATGTTTAAATATTGGTTTTGCATGAAATTGATCGGTCTGAAATTTGCATTAAAGGACACTGCACAGCCTATAGGGAAAATAGGTTTTGGTGTAAATGTCAGAGATCGCAGGTTCTGGCAGCCTTCGATTCAAAGATAAGAAATGAGGAATCTGTATTGTGTACTCGCACGCACAAACACAAACACATACATACATACGTACACACACACACACACACACACTTCACACCTACACACGCACTTACTATTCGCAGACACACTCATATTGAATACTTAAACTTATGTGTATGCTTTTATACATATATCATTGTTGCTGTTGTACCGTGGAAATCCCAATATGAAAAAAAAACAAAAAAATTTCCCTGACTTTGTTGCCACTATGACCTTTCGAGGAATACAAGAATCTTTGGTTTGCCTGAGAACTATCGTCCGTAAAGGTTGTGCACTGTCTTTTTGAGATTAGAAATATTTATTTTGGAAGGAAAAATAATATTCGCCACGTAAGCGCCATCCAACCAGGGCATTTTTATGGTCCCTCGGGCCGCAAAATAGCCCCGGCGCCAATGGTGCTCATGTGACGAAAACTACTAGTGTTTGTTAATGACGAGTACGTGCGGAAATCAATACATTTGATGTAAGAAACTAGAATTATTTAAAAAACCAGAGGAAGACAGAGCAGACAAATGTATGATACAGGAATATAATTAAAAATATCTATCCTACTGTAAAATCTATATTATAGTTAATGATTCTAAAGCTCAATATTGTGGTATGGAAAAGATGCATGGAAGCTACATTTAATGATTGCTTTTTAGGCTCAAGTGCTTATCTTGTCCAATTTTTTTCAATATTATTATAATTTATTACAAGTGCATGATTATGTAATCACTACGAAATGTTAATTATTGATTTCTACAATACTAAAATACAAATAAAAATTATCAACCTAAATGTTGCTAGAGAAATTCAGAAATCTAATTCAAGTTTTTAATTATTTTAAGTTCTCTAAATTTTTACCTTCAAGTATATCAAAGTATAAATGTTTAACCATTTTTTTTTTAATTGCAGAGCAGTCGCCCGTTTAAGCCAGAGCAAACGTCTTACGTTATTCCAGATAAAGTATTACTCCGTCGTCCAAGACGCAGCGTAAAAGAGTGCACAAACTATCTAATAGATTATCTATTTACTAGGGAAGAACTAGCACGATGCAGTGTAACAAGTCGTGCTACTAACGCTAATCCGGATGTTATAGTGCGTCCTCATTTGGCCACAGATAAATTACAAGCTGCTAGAAGTAAGTATAATAATTGATTAATAAAAATTAAATCGGAACAATTTGTACCAAGCGTTACTTTAAAATTATTAGTTCTTAAAGTTTTCGATTGTACGTGTAGAAAATGAAACGAGTAATGTTAGGTTAATTAATGAAAATCGATTTTCAATTTGTACGGTAGCCAGCAGTGCAGAATTAAAGAACGAAACGTGCTGTTTGATAAAAATTAATTATTTAATATATTTTAACAGATGCCTGCGGAGAAATTTTTTCACATAAAAAGGGTTGGAAGTCTATATTTAATGCTACAACTGCCACAAAATGTAGTGATGCTCGAAAGCTAATTAAAAGAACGTAGGAGGGTGTATTAGACTCATAAATGACAGTATTGACACAATAAAAGTTTATATATGCTGTAACTACAATGTAGAGGACAGACCTGAGATGATATAAGATTTCAACATTATGGACACGGTAGACTTACATTCGTATCTTTAAAACATTTTTTTCTAAATATATGCTAATTTTTCATTAAATGTATTCCTTTACTGCCATCAAAAATTGTACTTGAAATGTATAAAAATAATCATACATACCATAACAAACAAAATAATCAAACGATAGATAATTTTTCTTTATATGTATTATAATGTAATAAAATGTTTCTAAAACTATACTGCATCATTGAATATAATGTGATGTAACGCTTATTTCAATAATAATATTAATAATATTGACGATGATGGTAATAGAACTTGCCATGATGTTGATGATGAAGAAGATGATAGAACTTCTAAGATTAGCAGTAGTCACAATATACTCTTATTAAAGAAAAAACTAGTGAGGGGTCTATAGACCTCCTGTCGGAACAAAGTTCCATTTGCTTTTTGGTAGATGTTTGCTATACAGTCATTGTAACTTATATTCTAAAGTATCAAGTCAATAAAGTAATATTAAATAATTTACGATACTAGGGGCCTCGGCCCTGCGCGCTTCGCGCGCCAACCCCTGAACTTTAACCAAAAATATCAATTTTATGTTTTGTTTTTTTCATCATTTTAAAACACAATCTTGATTTCTCCAACCAATCTATTCAACTAATTTAAATATTAATTATGTAATCATTTCTCAAAATTTCACTTTTGAATTTACCCGCTCAAACAAACCACGTATTCGTATCGACCAATCACGTAACGAATAAAAAGGCTATATCACGTGACCCATCATTTTTTCAAGAAGAAAATACATTTAATATGTATACAATTAAAAACTGAATGCAACAGCCGCGTGGTAAAAACAAATACACGTATATATGTAAGCGTCGAAGCGCCAACTGCCACTTTCACAAGTGTCAGTGCAGGCGCTGCAGGGACTGCGGAGAGAGAATACCTACACGGAGAGAAAAAATATGCATTTAATGCACGGCATGGAGCCATGAAAACAACGCGTGGTCTCTTGCAATGCTTTCCGAGCATGGCTCTATGCCTCAAACGCACGAAAAGTGTGGATATAGTGCAGGGCAGGCCACCGCGGATGAAACGCAACGCGGCGGTGGGTTGTAGACCATAGCCTCCTTGGCTATCTCCGTATGTATAGCGCGTATTGTACTGTACTGTATATAGTGCACTCTTGCTATGACATGCGCTGCTTCCCTCCCCTCTCCGCACTGATATATATATATATATATACAGAGAGAGGTAAATGCCATGGAGGCTATGGTCAAAAACCCACCGCCGCCTTGCATTTCATCCGCGGTGGCCTGCCCTGCACTATACCCACATTTTCCGTGCGTTTATGGCATGTAAGCGATGTTCGGAAAGCATGGCAAGGGACCACGCGTTGTTTTCATGGCTCGATACCGTGCATTAAACGCATATTTTTTCTCTCCGTGTATTCTCTTTATTTAACATA
>JAPYYV010008698.1:0-12432 GCA_030522625.1 Copidosoma aretas | reverse complement strand
TTATCACTATTTGTATTTTGACGAATTGCAGCACATTAGATTTACTTCCAACTTGTCAGTGGAGAAGCTGTCAGAATTTCCCGACAAATGCAATGTAGGTAGTGCAATTGAAAACACTTGGCTTTCCCCTTGACTAGCTAAACACTGCACGGTTGACACAAAAAGCCAAAAAACACACGTCTACTCGTTCTCGCAGCGACATAATGACGTGTGCGACTGCTGCACACACATGAAAATTTTCATTTTATTATGATCGGGTAATGAAATACTTTCTTGCGCTGTATTTGTGTCTGCGCAAAAAAAAGAAATACCCTGTTCAAGCACTTGAAGAATAAATTGATTTTCACATTTATTATATCTACGATATGATATTTAAGTCCTAGCTGGCAGGCGGCGAAGCTGTAGCCAAATTACCTAATTTCAATTTACATTGCAATAAATATATATATTTTGAAGTATTAAAACATATCGAGTGTACTTAACTTCAAACAACACAACAACAACGGCAGCGCAGCAGACTGTTTCTTTGATGCGTGGCGTCGAGAGAGAAAGCATTAGTGTAACCTAGCCCAAACTTAAAAATCTTTTTTACCATGGGCCCAAAGCGCAGCAGAGCCTTTTGGCCCTCAGGCCGCACTTTGGGCCCTTGAAACCACTTTGCGCCCACAAGCAGAAAATTTTTTTCGGCCCTCCGGGCCCAAAATTTTTTCTGCCCTAGGGCGAAAAGTATCTTCCCGGGCCCAAAGTTTGCCCACGGGCGCAAAATTGCACTTTGCGCCCTCGGCAAGAAAAATAATATTCGAGTCTCGGGCACAGAAGTACAACAAGCGTGCACTTCGGGCGCTCAATTTTTTATTTTCTGCCCTAGTGGCGTAATGTACTATACCAAATCGGGACAAAAGAAATATACTTTTTGAGTTTATCCGTTTCACGTTTTAAAATGAAATTACAATTTAGATAGTAACAAAAGAGTGTTTAAATTACTAGTAAAAATATATAGAATAGCGCTCAACTCTCGTTTCTTTTGTTCTTAAAAATTTTTTGCTACCTATAAAAACATTTAAACTTAGTGTTGCCTTGGCGCTATTGCTCATAAAAAAGATTATTTTAAAACATTTTATCATTATGTTACTGCAATTTCCAGAGTTGAGCGCTATTCCGTAATCAATTTTATATAGATTCCTTAAATCTCACTCGATTTTATTCAGTATTATTGGAGAAAAATGTGGAACGGTAAATTGGCTTTTTAGGGCACATAACCTCACCCTCCTGCGTCCTTTTAAATAGAAAAATAAACAAATATACCGTAACTAGTGTTTTATGAGAAAAAAATAGCAGGGGGCATGTGCCAAAGTCGCCATATTTCATCTACTTCCGTATTTCCATAAACTCTGTCAAAAGAGCGATAGTAGGATAGTTGTATATTTTTTTTTTTATGGAATTATGTTGAACAGCCGTGCGCATAACAGCCGTAGAAAGAAAATACGATGCTTTTTCCGTCAAAATCAAGAGATCATGAGAATCTGTGGAGTCAACATTTTTTCGGCGATATAAATTCTCGACACCTTATAGTAATAAAAGGCTGTTCGCTCGTCTTGTAAAATACAATCGAGCGCGTAGAATTTCGATAAGGTAATTTTCTGATATGATTTAAGTTATATAATCTTACTGAAAAACGTAAAAATTCTCCGTTTTTTGCTAGAGGTTACCCAATCACTTTGGGTAGGACGCTAAATTTTATTTGAAGGAATCTTAGGCTATCTATAAATTATGTTCGCACACAATGTAGCGAATCAAGAGATGACCCATCTAGAATCATATTAGCCTTGTAGTCTTATATTTTAATAAATTTACAAAGAATAAATTTTCCAATAGATCCACGTAAGTTATTCGCGATGCAAATTATTTGGTCAAAGGCTGTTTTTTTCCCTAACATGAGATCTAATAATTAATCGAATGAATTGTCCAAGATTATAATCCCTCACACGATGAAAGTGCCACACATTATTCGATAACCTTACTTTAGGGAGAATCGTCAGTAATCTGCTGTACCTGCCCAAAATTTGAGACGTGCATCATAATGGCTAACGCGTCATCTTGGTATAAAAGGACTTGGCCATCGTCTTATAATCGTAGACTACAATCACGTAAATTTTTATTCCTGTTATTTGTTTTTATTCTATTGGTTAGGTATAACAATATTTCTTAGTGGTATGAATTTCACTACATAAATTAAATCAACTCTAACCACGCTGAGAAGTTTTTTATTTTATAAATAATAATAAGCTTGCACCCTTTTTTAGTAACTTTAATAACGTACATAAATATCTATTTTCCTTATCGTCTGCTCCATCGTTCCATCTCTGTTATGATTTTTAAAACGAATGAGGTTATATAAATGTATACTTCATTTCTTACAGTACGTAGGTCAGATGTTATTTGTATTGGACACGCGGTGTGTGAGACACATCGTGCATATTGCGGACCACTGATAACGATCGACGAAATTGTATCATTTGTTTCATGATATGCCCGAGAATTTAAAGCCTTAAGCACATGTTAGGTTGGCTATCACATCAAAATTTTACGCACAAGAATCAGACAGTATATGGATGTTATTAGAAATACACTAGGTCTCCTCGTCCATACGCACACGCTTCACATAAAAAGCTCGCTTTCCGCCTTAAATAATGTTCCTGGTGTAAACCACAGTCGCTATACCGTGGACGCCATGCAGATTTTCGAAAAGTTAAATCTAGAGCACTTTACATTTATTTTCGAAAATACAAACATTTCACTGAATGATCAAAAGATCCGCGTATTTACATCGCGCATTTAACATCGCGAATATCTTTTTAATTTTCACCAGATTCGGCGATTCCAAACTTTTTTAAATGTATAAAAGCTTCTTCTATACTACTAAAAAAAAATAGATATTTTTTATTTGAATTTTTAAGTGTACACGATTGACTGTTGATCAAAGGTATCAATGATAACAATTTTTCTATTGGTACGACCTTAATGTCAGCTTGTATTTACGCGCGTTACTAACAAATTATGATTGTTATCCATATTGGTATCCTTATTGCTCTGAGCTAATGCGTTTACTGGGTCCACCTATAACACTACAAAGCCTTGTAAAAATCCACTACATTATGTGCTTTCTGTTTCTGTATCATCATTAGATGCTAATGCTGCAATTTAATGATGTGTATCGCAGATAGCTTATTTGACCCACTCAATTAGATTGACGATCATTCGCTTGGATAATAATATAAATATCATACGCCTAGCTTCCATTTCTATTTTTTTTCTTTAGATACGCCTCTTTATTTTGTATTATATATTGCTCTGCGCTCTGCAAAGATGTAACCTTGTACCTCTCTTGCTTCACCGCCCTCCATTTTATTCCATTCTTTTCCATTACAGCATAAAACATCCTAATCGTCTTTGCGCTCCTCCTTTTCTTTCTCCTACTTAACCCTCTTCATCTTCCCTATATCCACTAAAAATGGTTTGCACGATGGAATAAATTTTGTTCAAACTCGTATTAAGAAGTCTCTTAGCTCGAACAAGTTAGACTTGGAATATAATCCTGAGTTTTTGTCTGTCGCCATCTGATTTCTTTGGCTTTATTTACGTCCTTAATTTTTTAATGTGTCTTCTTTAAAATTCTTTGGGTATCGAAGCGTGTAAGATAGCCATCCAGTCATCTTCTTTTCTCTACATACGGTACGGGAAACATAAAATACTTTTATATTACAGCGTATGTATGAAAAAACAAAAATAAAAAAAACTTATATTCGTTGATCTGACTACCCAATATGCTTCTTGGCACTATCCTTGCTTGCCACGATGTATGTAATTGTTGTTGCGGGGGCATGTCTGTTGAAAAATGGCGTAATTTATCTGCATGATCTGTTATAACACCCTTTTTTTCTCGTTAGAGTTCATATAGTTCTGCAAGGAAATATCAAATTTTCTGCAAGAGTTCGCTGTTTTTTTGTAGGATAATACGGAAGCAATGCTTAACAAATAATTTACATTTGTATATCACAAATATTGACATCAGAGCCTGTGGCATGTGATTCTCTGCTTTGATATTCACCTCTAAGCCCTGCATGATGAATAAGGATGTATTTTGGCAACTTTTTTTTTATTTTCTTCGTCTATCGTGATAGCCTGCTTGACTTTTCCCTCTTCCTCCGTCTGCTACTTATCCTTACTCATACCTTTTCAGTGATAAATGCTCCATACGTTTTGTTTGTTCTCACTATTTAGGTAAACTTTTCCTCTTTTATCATAGTTTCTTTATACAATGAACTTTTTCCAACGCAAACACTTATTTATAATATTAAAAATTTGGCCGTCGTATGTAATGAAAGTATTCTAAACCATATGCCAGGTCAATTTGATAGTTTTGAATGTGCTTAATCCAAGGGTATAATTATTTATATCACTTTCCGTGCAAAATTTTAGGGTATGATTGAATTTATATTGCACTTCTTAACAAGTATTGTTATGGAGGAGCTCGCATACGCGATCAAAACCACCTTATATTTTGAATAAATTAACGGTTACCATAATAAGAGTGCACAAGTCTTGTAGAAAAAAAACCTTAGCTTTCAGATGATACAATAAAAAATATCGGTTAACGTGAAAAATTTCGAGATATTCTAATGAAAATTGATCGAGTCATTGTATTTCCATAGGTTAGTCCATGTTTTCCCTGCGCCAGTGATACCAATAAACTGAGATTGCGGGCGAATTTGTGACTTATGACGTAGATTGCCATCTCTGCATGAGGAAGCCTCCTTAAATGTGCGATTCTTAATATGTAGTATTTAAATTAGAGCTTGCCCAGTAAAAAAGTTTTAATTCTATTTAGTAAATTTATACGTAAATACTTATTTACGAAAAGTAAGAATCGAGACATTGAGAATAAAAAATGAAAAAATTATTTTCAATATATCTCACCTGTATCTTTTACTACCGACTGCATAAACTACCTAATAATATGTACTTTTTCCAAGCCGTAACTATTCGAGGATGCTTGCCAATAAAAATAGTTTATTTTCTTGTAATAAATATCAAACCACGGTCAAATAAGAGTGTTCTTCTGACACTTCACTGTTCTAATAATCATTTCAACTCATCCACCAGAATTTTTCACTTGCACGAAGCCTGTGTTCTCGCAAACTTGCAACAAGTATATTCTTAAAAAAATTTTCTATTTATAAAATAGAGCCTGGTTTTCACGCCTTAAAAGGCCCACTCTAAGAGAAATTTTTTTTCAAATAGATGCATTTATTATATATATATATATAGGAAGATTAGTGTCATTCTTAAAAAAAGTATGATCACAAATATATAGGAAGAAAGTGGTATTCGTAGGGTGCAACGTACACTCTGAATCTATTAAGACACTGTCCTTTTTCAAAGAATATAAATAATTCGAGTGTCAGCACTCTGCAGATCCAACGTTTTTGTTCAAGACTAAAGAAGAAAATAGCAATTATAATTAAACGAAGGACTGTAGTAAGATCTTGCAGGCCAGGACGGTGAAGACATTCATAAAGTGGATGTCAAATGTGAATAAAGTTTGATCAAATGGCTGTGACATAAATAAAAAAATAGTTTTTGTTACATGAAATGTCTAATTAAATTACACCAAAAGAGAATGTTAAAAACAGTTTAGGTCGTTGGTCAGTTACCAGGTGTCAGGCATGTAAGGAGCTGTCCTGTAAGTGATTAGATAACGTAGATTACTGGATTATCCAGACACTTTGGATAAATAATTACTAACGCTGGTAGAGAAGGCGGACACATGAAAAGTGTTAGTCCTCCAAGAACTTGCACTAAGATATTTATCAAATAAGCAAGAACTAATGTACTTATTTAAATTACTTGAATTTTCTAGCATGCATATATGGTTAAGCTGTGAATTTCTAAATACTTTTAACATAAGTGAAAAAATTTAGTAAATATACAAGCAAACTATTAATATACATTATATTATGCAACGAGACTAATCTAGGCTAAAAGCATATTAGCTTTTCTCAACACCAAAGGTTTGTGCTTATGTTTCATAAAAAAAGCCACTTAATAAAAATTTTAACATAAATTAAAATCTTTTGATAATCCAAAGAATTCAATACAAGGATAAAAAGAAACTTCCCCATTGTGGTCCGAAGAAGCAGCCTTCTGTGAACCAAACAGATGCTCTTACCGATTGAGCTACAGAGGAACTGATTATTCGACACACCGTAAGTTCAGATTAATTTTATTTTCGTAGGGGAGCTGTTTTTCAGCCGAAGCGCTACATATATTTGTACATGGATGAGTTTAGTGTTTGTAGAAGATTGGGGAAGATTTCTCGGGAAAGATTTTTTTCATTCTTGCATTTAATTCTTTGAATTGTTAAAAGATTTTCTATTCATATTAAAAATTTTGTGGATTGGTATTTATTATCAAAAATAAGCACGGGCCTTTAGTGTTAAGAGACGCTAATATGCTTACACCCTAGATAAGTCGTGTTGTATGATATAATGTAAATCAATCGTTTGCTTGTATACCCGTAAGATTCTTTTACATTTCTTGAATTCTTCTACGAGCACTAGATTCATCTATGTATAAATATAAATCAAGCTTCGGGTAAGAAGCAGCTCTTCTGCGAGGATATAATCAATCTAAACTTACAGTGTCGTTAATACTCAGTTCCTCAAAAGCTCAATTGGTAAGAGCATCTGTCCGGATAAGTGCTCGAGCCACACTTGCAGAAGATTTTTTTCACTCTTGCATTTAGTTCTTTGTATTATCAAAAGATTTTCAATCCACATTAAAAACTTTACTGATTAGTATTAATCATCAAATATAATAACGGGCCTTTAGTGTTGAGAGAAGCTAACATGTATCCACCCTAGTTGAGTTGTATTGTATGATTTAATATACATCAATCGTTTACTTGTACACCTGTTAGATTCTTTCATTTCTATTGAATTCTTCGGCAAGTACTAGATTTATTTATGTATAGGATTAAAATAGTTTTTTGTTATGATGTAAGAAAACAATACTATTTTTAAAGCATGCAGGGGTGGTAAAAAACTGTTTTTATTACTATTTGTGTTCTCATCTGTTGTCCTCCTATACCCAGATATCCAAGGCTGAGATGGAAAACAGACCCCAATGCAGCTAAAATTTTTACCTCTTTTGCGCCAAGAAAAGTGTATTCTATTCTTATAAAGGGAAATTAATGCATGAAATAATAAGTATAGCCAAATGTGTCATCAACACCTCTACGCTTAGATAACACACCCCGTTTAATAAGTGGGAAACTTTTTATTTACTGCACCTACACACACCACCCTCTGTTGCTAGTAAAAAAAAATCGTTACACTAGAAAGCAAAGTTCATGCATTTGATTATTTTTAGGGATCTTAAGGACGATGAATTTATGACAAAGCAGCCATAAATTTTCATTCCTGTACGTCAATTAATAGAACAGATTATTAGGAAATTTTTTAATAGATTTTTCAGAAATCAAATTATCTGATGATCCTGAAAAGGTCTTTCAACATGCCTAATATTTTAAGGATTTCAGAAGGTTTGGGAGTCTCGCTTAGAGGAGTGAGAATCGGGTAGTCTCTCTGGCCCGCGTAGCTAGGCCCTCTTGACCACGCACTTCCTCCTGCAGCCTACAAACCTAGTATTTACAACCTTAAAAGATTAATATCTCTTAAAATTGCCTGAGAAAAATTGATTTTTTTACGAGTATTTTCCTTTTGTACCAAGGTATCTGTACAAATACCAAAAGTTTTTCCAACATATTTACATTATACTGTAATCCTAACCGAAAGGCAACTGAATCACGTCCTCCCATAAGAGCCCGTGTTGAATTGCCTATATTCAAAAATTTTTTCTAAAAAATTTCCCTGGCGAAGAATCGGAAAAAATTCATACGCACTTCTGATGTGTTGCAGAACAACATTAATTTTTTCAAAGAAGATTCTCAGTTTTTAACTTTTCTCCTGAACCTCCTTAAACTATCTAATGGCCTCAAGAAGGGTTTATTACATGTTCATTTTAACCGCTGATGCGAGGGCATGGACCTAGGGGCGGCTTTAAAAGCACTCCTACGTGCTTTTAACATACACTTTAACATACATACTATTAGTATGTACTCAGTGTGTAGATATATTAGGTCTCTGGTAGGACACTCGGCAGCCATTAGAGATCGATGTCGTGTGAACTTTTCTCTTCATTTCTGACTTTGTATCGTGACGTAAGAAAGTTAGTACACGACTCTTATAGATTTTAAAACAATTTTCTAATAATTGTAAAGTAAAAATGATACAGTACGCTAAGAAGTTATAGGTGGCCCTGCAAAAGGCCGACGACAAAGTACGTATTTGGAGAGAGGCCTTAGCGCGATTTTACAAAATAAAAATTGTGAATTGATAAAATCTATGTTAATTGTAGATGATGGTTCCAAAAAAGGCCGAAGACAAAAGGCGGACTTAGAAAGAGACCTCAGTGCTCATTTTAAAAGTTAAATAATACTGTAAGTTGATGTAAATGGTGGCCCTAAAAAAAGCCGATGAAGACGCGTGGACCCGAAAAGAGGTCTCGGCGCATAGTAACGCGCATAACTACTCCAAAATTTAACCACACTAGTGCACGCTTTGAGTAGATAAGGTAAAAGCACTAATAACTAAATGCGAGTAGTAGCTGAACACCCATCCAACAATTAGTAAATAATAAGAAATGTATCATTTAAAAGAAAAAAATTGTGGTCAGTAAATATTTTACTATCACTTTCTCATCTAATGAGTACATAATCTTAAAATACTTGAGATTCACAGCTTAGGCTTGGACTAAAGTTTCTCAAGGAAATATTTGTATGAAACTATCTTCAAATACTAAATGCAAAGTGTTGATGAGCTGGTCTAAAGGTAAAAAATTAGTTGAGATTATAAATTATATTATTTTACCATTTTTTCATCACCAATTCAAGTGTCTACTTACTAGTACAACAAAGTGTAATATGTACGGGTTTTGCGACGCCCGTCTATTTACTCATTCAACTGCTATTTACTATACTTTAGTTGTGTGCTAGTCGTACTTACTGTCGTAAGTATTGATAATGTATATTCATATAAAAGTGCATTAATATTTGTAATTATTCAGTTACTTATTTAAACACGCATGTTGGCAGTTTTGCACACCTTACACACCTTACCTCGAGTATACATTTTTACATACCATACTTACATAAACTACACTCTTAATTTCAAGTAAGAAAAGAAACGCTTGCAAATATGAATTACATGGAACAAAAATACAATACCATCACATTCTAAGTGCTTTGAAACAGTAGGAAACATAGGTTTTATGATTTTAATGGTATAAGCTAAGACATTTTATTTTTTAATAAGTATAAATTATGTATTTCAGAGCCCATGGTTAGCTGTCTGAAGAGCTGAAGTGAATGCCATTGTTATATCCTGTGCTATGTATCTAAGTGATAATGCAAGCGATCAGCATTTAGACATATTATGATCATGTGTATGTTTTTAATTGTATGTGTGAATGTATTTCAAACATCGTATTATAAACTTTGAACCTACATAAGTTAGAATGCGGGCGATCAGCATCATGACATAGTTTGTAAAACCGCCGCTCCAAAACCTTCAGCAATCGATTCTGTTAATAAATGTTTTTAAACATCTTTCCGAAATCAATACGCGCTGGCAGAGCAAGTAGTCAGCAATCTTAACCATCAGGCTTTGTTTGGAATTAAGTAATAACTGGACTGCGTCGATCATTAGGTCGAATACCAACTCGAATTGCTCTTCTGTAGCGCAAGAGTATAAAAGCTACTCCCGCGTACCATCCTGCGCCTTTACTGTTCTGTCAAGCAAACTCTAAGTAACTGCAGATATTCAAGTGCTCGATCACAACCTGACTAAACGAAACTAATTCTTTAAAGTATTTCGAGCCGCGTTTGGTCAGAGTTAAACAATCCAACACGTTAATCTGATTTTGGTAATTATAAGTAGTATTACTGGGTCTTGTGTGGGCGAGACGATCCGTAATCTTGAAGTGTACGTCAGAGGAGCGGTACATGCAAAAGGACCGTAGAAAAGGGTCTTCGACGTACAAGAGCAGCCTACCACCTATCTAGCCACGGGTATTTCCGTGTTATTTAAGATTAGATGCTACGATCATTCCACGGAAAAACTTGCGACTGCGTGAGCGTGACCAGCGGTTGACTAGCGTTACTAATGTAAGTTTAAGTGTAATTATTGTAAACAAACGGTAACTTTGAGGTATAATTATTTATATCCACCAGTCCAAAACCTTTAGAAATCTCAGTATCTCACATTTGTTTTGTATGCGGTAAAAATTATACTTTGTAAAATTTATTTCAACTCATTAAAGTAATAACTTGGTTGTTAACACGACACCTTTGGCATTACAATTATTTCCGTTTAGAATACATTTGAACATATAATACATTCAATTATCTTCAAAGAATTCGTACTGACGACGAATACTTTTCAAGGACGTACGATAACAGATGGCAGATGTATTAAGTATAGTAGGTCAGTGTTCGAGGGCTAAGTCGCGTACCTTACACTTATATTTACTACATACGCTACCCACACAGCTCGACAGTTATTCTACACTGTAGCGTCGAGCTGACGACGCACAGTGGTCCAAAAAGCACTTTTTTCGTTAAAAAATCTGTATCCTGCTCAAATTTTGACCAATTTAGATGATTTTTTTTTTTTTTAATAACGTGGAGATCCTAGGCTATGATGGATCACTGCCACTTTTTTTATAAGGTTTAACATAACCTTAAAAAAAATGTTATAGCCAGAAAAATATGAATATTACATGTATTCTTTAAAGATGTCATAATATATTATGTTTGCTGTGTAAGCTAGTCGATACAAAATACTCTAGGCTACATCTTAAGACCACAGTCAATTTTACAGATGCAATTAAACCTTACATAACCTTAAAATGTTATATTTTTTATTTTAACAATGGTTTTTATTCAAAAAATCTGCTTGCTCCTGGAATCTTAACCGATTCAGACGAATTTTTTTTTTTAATGCAGCGAAGGACCTAGGCTATGATAAGTCACTACCATTTTTTTGATTAAGTTCAACATAACCTTAAAAAAATGTTATAGATAGAAAAATCGGAATATTACATGCATTCTTAAAAGAAGTCATAATATATTATTTTTGCTGTGTAACCTAGTCATTACAAAATACTCTAGGCTACATCTTAAGACCACAGTCAATTTAACAATTGCAGTTAAACCTCACATAACCTAAAAATGGTATATTTTTTATTTTAACGATGGTTTCTATTCAAAAAATCTGCTTGCTCCTCGAATCTAATCCGATTCAGACGATTTTTTTTTAAATAAAGTGGAGATCCTAGGCTACGATGGGTCACTGCCACTTTTTTGATTGAATTTAACATGACCTTCAAAAAAATTTTGTACCCAGAAAAATCTAAATATTACATGCATTCTTAAAAGAAGTCATAATATATTATGTTTGCTGTGTAACCTAGTCATTACAAAATACTCTAGGCTGTGTCTTACGACCACAGTCAATTCTACAGTTGCAATTAAACCTTACATAACCTTAAAATGTTATATTTTTTATTTAAAGTATAGTTATTTCCTAAGGAATCTGTTCACTCCTCAAATCGCAACTGATTTAGACAATTAGTTACTAAGTATATATTGCTTGTTCTATGATTTTTATTAATCAGGTTATTTATAACAATAGATTATTTTTAAATAATGTTTTGTCCCCTGATTATTATGTTAAAGTCTATTGTGTTATTTGGTCTTCCACTGTATTAAAAAAAAAATCGTCTGAATCGGTTAAGATTTAAGGAGCAAGCAGATTTTTTGTATAAATAACCATAGTTAAAATAAAAATATACCATTTTAAGGTTGTATAATGTTCAATCGCATCTGTCAAATCGACTGTGATCTTAAGATATAGCCTAGAATATTTTATAATGACTAGGTTACACAGCAAACATAATAATTTATGACTTCTTTTAAGAATACATGTAATATTTAGATTTTTCTGGCTATAACATTTTATTTGATGGTTATGTTAAACTTAATCAAAAAAGTGGCAGTGACTCGTCATAGCCTAGGTCCTCCACTGTATAAAAAAAAAAATCGTCTGAATCGGTTAAGATTCAAGTAGCAAGCAGATTTTTTAAATAAATCACCATTGTTAAAATAAAAAATATACCATTTTAAGGTTATGTAATGTTCGATTGCATCTGTGAAATCGACTGTGGTCTTAAGATATAGCCTAGAGTATTTTGTATTTACTAGGTTACACAGCAAACATAATATATTGTGACTTCTTTTAAGAATGCATGTAA
>JAPYYV010008697.1:0-13582 GCA_030522625.1 Copidosoma aretas | reverse complement strand
ACACCGGGCCGTTCCGGGCTGGGTTTTTCCCAAGTGGTTTCCCCACCCCACAGGACTCGTCCTGGGCGAATGCGGAACGGTTGTTAGTCACCCCCTACTGCCTCCTATCCCTCTTCCTTCCCTCTCCTAAGTGCTAAGTGCCCTGAGTAGTGACCTTCTCATAAGGAGCCAGACGTATAGCACTATAATATACAAAAAAAAAAGATACATAAATATCAAGTCAATGTAAAAAGTAATTCTCTGATGTTCCTATGTTTATATATATAAATGTAATTGATGTTAAACTCTTTTGTACCAATTTTTTATTCGACACTATTGTAAATACTAGCAGAATAATTTCATGGGAAAATTATTTCAAGTAGTAATGACACAGAAAAGAGGAATGTAATAGGATGTAAAATTTGTACAAGGTATAAATAAAGAAATATTTTTTCTATACCAATATTGAGTAAGAATTTTAAATTGGTATCGTCTTATAAACTTATATACTTAATTTATTTTAAAATTTTTAGAAAAGACCAAAAAAAGCACTTGATTTTTTATGTCACAATAATTATTCTATAAATTGTATGTGCATACACATATGTATCAATCTTAACCTTAAATACTGATTAGAGTCATTCATTAGTATTTAATTGGTGAAATGATTTGATAAATCTGTAAAACAATTTCTTGCATTACTATATTAGTTTGATTCCCTAGCCAATTCTCATGTATCCATTTTGGTTATCTACATGTATACGCTAGTTTATAATAAAACTAATTCCTGTATTAGCAATTTAGACATATGAATTAGAAAAAAAATAATAAGGAGGTTGGCACGCAAAGCGTGCAGAGGAAGAAGCCCTACTTGTATACATGTATACGAAACTCTCGCAATCGTAGGTTTTGGAACGCTCCCTTTGAGTTTCCGCAAGAAAACCTGAACGTTCCATTTGATTTGCGAGTCTCGATACAATATTGGAATAGACTTTAAGTACCTTACACCGCCGCAGCACACTTGTTGTGACAGACAGCTGTTTGCAACGTTTAGATCGCCAGCTGTATTAGTAGCCCATATAAGAATATTTTAGGTCGCTGTAACATAGGCATAAAATACGTGCAGCAGAATTGTAAAAATGACTGGATTTACGTGATCTAATTTATTTTCATGTATGCCAGTGTGCAAACGTATACAAAATATTTATACTTCATTTAATTTCAATTTTGTATCAAAAATGTTTTTTTTAATAAGACAATATTTTTAAACGGAAATGGAGGCTATTTTATTCGATGTTTGGATATTTGTTACCCAATCACGCTAATACTTCTGACCAGATTTTGATGAAATCTGGTATAATGGTAGGGTATGACCTAGAGTAAAACATATGAATATTTTTGATCTTATCAGTCTTATTCAGGGTCTTATAAAAATTTAAACCGTCTTTAGTTTGTCTGCATTGATATTTAGATGTGTGTTCCTCTATCGCGCAAAAACTGCTGTACCGATTTAACAAAACTCGATAGGTAGGTAAGTTATGACATAGAATAACGTATAGATCTATTTTCAACCTTCAATTTTTTATCTTTTATATGACTATCCACAATAAACTATAAAAATCTTAGTAGTACGAATTTATAACTGTAGGTACTTAGCGAGGTTTCTCGATGTAATAATTACGTATAGAATATTGGTGCAGGCAGGCAAGAATGATTCAAAACGATCAAAACATCATAAACTCAGAAATCATAAAAAACGCAATTTCTAGAAGGGAAAGCAAGTTGGGTACAAGAAACACTATTTTTATCGGTATTTACAAGGCAAAGAAACATAAAACCGCCAAAATGGAGAGGTTGGTTGAAATGGAAATATAACCTTCCTATCCGTATTTTTTGCTATAACTTTATCAAATAGCGTTCAAAAATTTAGAATAATTTTAGCATAAGTATACAGGATTTGCAGGCGTGCGTATTTTATATGATTTTGTGATGAATTTACCTAAAATATTAAATAAAAAGCCATGTCACTAAAGTAAGTCAAAATAGAGCAAAAATAACTGTTTTTACAGGTATTTTGAAAGGAAATGAGCTTTAAGGTGGCTTTGGCGTTTTGTGCCGTATCAATCGAGGTGCCCTCGAGAGTGTATACATAATTTGATAATTTTTCTACTCTAATTTATAACAATTATTCTCCTTAACCTTGTATTTATTAAAAAAAGTTGAAACCGCTCGAAAAAAATGTGAATTATTTATTGAATAAAAAATGAAATTGATATTATCATCCGTGCATGCGCAAAAGACAACATATCACTTTCTTTCTTCTCAATTCCCTTAAAATCTAGGTCGCTAATATACCATTGTCATGATTTCAATAGGTTTAGCGAAAAAGAAAACAACAAGTTCGTTTTTGATTCATAAAACTTTAGCAACTCATTTTTATCGCAATAATACTTTCAATGTGCAACTCCATAAGACAGTGTTAAGGAGGTTCGGGAGTAATAATTAAGTGCAGACATCACAATAATATTTATTTTTTTCGATAGTCTAGAATACGTAGAACTTGTACCAATTTTTTCAAAAAGTATAAAAACACTAATCAAAATTATTTCGTTAGAACATAACCTAAAGACATAGAAATAAGGCCATATCACTAAGCGGAAGCTAGATAGAACAAATATTACAATTTTCACGGGTTTTCTGACCGGGAACGAAACATTCAGGTGCGCAAAAATAAAGATGGATGATATGACAACATAATCTTAAAAGCTGATTTTTGACTACATTTAAATTAAAGCAATTGTATGAATTGACATTAAAATCCTAGCGTGTTTTTAATATTATTGTCGACATACAGAATTTATGAGGAAATAAATTCAGCCATCATTGTGAGCGAAGCCGCAACGGGTAACAGCTAGTACATATATAATGATATATATATGTGTATATATATATATATATATATATATATATATATAGAGGTATACATTTAAACTGACGCGCCCGTGGATCATGGCACATACATTGATGGTACTCTAACTATGAGCTATAATTTGACTGTAAAAAAATTACATTGTGTTACAGAAAAGTTCTGGTCTCCATATCTACCATTTTAAAGCTTATTTTTAAGCACTTAAGTAATTCATCATATTAGCAAAGAAATAAATTGGCGAATTGGTTCTATCCTGGCCGTGCTATTGAACTTTGTTTACGTAACTGAAGTTATAGCAATTACATCAGTCGCTACGTGCAACACTGATTTTACCATACCCAAGGTGAATATCGGCTTCGAGTAATCTACCGTCATAGGTGTCCACGGCGTGAGCTTACAGATGAGTCAACCAAAACCTCTGGGATGAACAGTCGACCGATATTACCTCTTTCTCTTGGATCGAGATACGGAGAAGGAGAGTACCCTTTACTTGAGCTTTAGCCAATCACACAGTTTTAATATTATGTTTCACAGTTTCTTAACGTATTTCTCAATAATAACTAGGTTGGATAGTTTATAGGATCACAAGTAGTATGGACAGAATCATTTATATACTGGGAAAAAGCGTCAAAACTAAGTTCTTTAGGCACTTTTTGATTCATAATATGCTATGCAACATGGAATTGCATTTCACCAGACTGAAATTTGGTCAGGTATATTGTTTAAACAAATTATTACTATAACTTTACAAGTCTAAAGAAAAAGCCATCTTATTTTTTCTTACAAAACATAAAAAATTTCCATTGATGTTTTTTTCTAATAACGATAGATTTCAAGTGAAAAATTCTTTAATATCGGATAAATCGAGTGATATGAGAGATTCTTACCCCTCAAAATCGATAGAAAAAATTGTTGATACATAATGATGCCCTTGAATTTTATTTATTATTGAAGTATTTAAAATTGTTTTTTTTTTACATTTTTGATAATACATTTTTGCGTGCGTCAGCGTACACCTATATACATACGTATACTTTGTTAGGCATACGCTGGCACTCGCAAAAATCATTTAGTATAAATGTAAAAAAAAGGGGTTTTCTATACTTGAATGAATAAATATTCTACCAGGACATTATTATATACTTATCAATGTATGTTTAGAAATTTTTTGCACTTACAAAAATTGTTTCTTTTCTCCTTGGTTTTGAGTGCTAAATTTCACCAACTACTTGATTTTTTCGAACTATGAGAATTTTTTACCAGAATCTTATTAATTTTGGAGCACAATATCTCATAGATTTTTTAATTTGTTTTTTATAAAGAATAAAATGGAATTCTTCAAACATAAAACGTTGGTGTAATAATTTGCTTAAACAATACGCCTGACTAAATTTTCGACTGGCAAGATGCAGTTACATACAGGGTAACACTTTTGGGATTAGAAACTGCTAAAATAACTTAGTTCTAATAATTTTTCCCGGCCCATACCAGATTATGTCCACACTTGTCTTCACTTCTTGCACAATACCAATGTTTTTTCCTTTCAAGTATTTTTCTTGTAATAAAATTAGTTTAATTAAATTATATTTCATTAAAAAGCTGAATTATTTACGTTTATAACCATGTTTACTACTGTGTTTTAAACAGTTTTTGGAATTTTTTTTTAAAATGATTTCTTCATAATTCCTAAGAAATTACAGTTGATAAAATATCGATTTTTCGATTACTGAAATTATCAAGAATGCTGTAGCTAGACAAACATGATGTTTGCAAAATATACCTGTTTTGATTATATTGAATTATCTTTTTGGATTTTGGATTCAGAAAAACAATAATGTATTGCAATGACTAATTATATATATTGAATCTGTGTTTATTAATAAGTTTATCTATATAAAAATTCCAAAAAATCACAGAATGTTATTTGCAAAGGCAAAGTAATAAGTAATCGCTTTGTTGATACATCGTATGATTTTTAGGGTGCAAAAATTAACTTTGAATTTATAAATAGTAACAACTTGTAGAGCTTTAAAATAGCTAGATTTTTTATTTTAAATCATTTTGATAAGCCTATCTGTTTAGTTTTCATTAAAGAGATATTCGTATGAAATCAGTCATATCTCAGAAACCCTCCGAGTGATTTCGATGATCTAGGAATCAAAATGTTTCTTTTTATATCCTTATATACAAGAAAAGTTACTATCTTGGTGAAGGGGGACTATCTTGGAGCCATCAGAAAAACGGGTGCATCTCGGATGAGAAAATAAATATTATTTAGACTTTTCGAACACTGGGAGGTACTTGCTAACAAATTAGCGGAAAACTAGCGGCAAATCATTCTGCTGGGACCGTATCCCTAAGTGGTCAGGATCCCGCACACACCTGATTTCCGGGATTCCGGGTGAAGCGGCAAATTAAGTTTTAACGTCACAAATTAGCGGCAAATTTGCGGCAAATTATGACGCTTGACCCGAATCCCTAAGTTGTCAGGATCCCGAGATAACACCTGTGGCGGTGCTAGCTTGATATCAAGCTGACACGGTACTGATTTCCCAGCTTCTGCGTGTAGCGGAAAAAATCGGCGGCTAGTTATGGTTTAGTGGCAAATTAGCGGAGAAATACCCTGTCAGAATTTCGCCCCGTAGTTGTCAGGATCCCAAAATAACACCTGTGGCGGTGCTAGCTTAATATCAAGCTTGCATTCTTTTATTTTTGCAGCTTCCTGGTAGGACGACAAATTTAGTTCTAACATCACAAATTAGCGGAAAATTATGCCGCTGGATCCGTATCCCAAAGTGATCGGGATCCCGAGATTCAGCTATTGGCAGCGCTAGCTTGATGTCAAGCCAGCACATACCTGATTTCCCGGTGTCCGGGTAGAGCGGCAAATTTAGTTTTTCCCTTAAATATCCCGTTAAAATTTTGCCCCTAAGTTGTCAGGATCCCAAGATAACATCTGTGGCGGTGCTAGCTTGATATCAAGCTGACACCTCTTCGTTTTTTCAGCTTCTTGGGTGTGTGGCTAAATTAGTTTTAACATCACAAATTAGCAGCAAATTAGCAGCAAATTTTGCCACTGAGCCTGTATCCTTAAGTAGTCAGAATCCCAAGATCCAGCTATTGGCGTTGCTAGCTTGATATCAAATCAGCACGCACCTGATTTCCCGGCGTCCGACTGGAGTAGCAAATTCAGTTATAACGTCACAAATTAGCGGTAAATTAGCGGCAAATTATGTATGTAGTGCCCTTTCGGCCTGCTGACTTGGCTGTGCTAGCTTGACTTGGGTCTTGATGTAAGCTAGTTTGTGATTCATTCTTTCTTTTTATTCTCGTTCGTCGATAGGCAATCAATTTATCCAAGGTGTAAACGCTTACACTTCATAGTTGCCAGCTGCCTCATCAAGGAATACAATAAGAATAACAGTCTAAAGACTTAAAAGCAACAACAATAAGTGGTTTTTATTACTTATGATACTAATTTGATTGTATGAGGTGCTTCTTAAAGGATACTGTTTTCTACTAACTTTTTATGATTTAGTATTTGAGAGAGACGTTCCGAAGGGTAACTATTTTTCATGTGATCGCGGCCTTATTTGTCAAGCTAAGTTTCGAGGCTAGTATTTCGAATTATTAATTGTAAAAATAACGATATCATTCTTTATTTTGGCTCTCTGATGATCTTCTATATGTTTGGATCAGCCACTGGGTAAAGAGGTCATGTATTTCATCTAGTCCTCCTAATAGAGCTAGGCTCTCTTAAAAGCAGTTTGTTTCCAAACAATCATTACTCGACATTTTATTGACAATAAGCGTATTTTATTTTATTTACTTTGATTATTTACTTTTATTTTATTTACTTTGCTACTGCAATTTTTAATAATTCATTTAAAACTATTCATATACCTCTAAAATAAAATTTTTATTGAAGTAATCACGTAGATTCATCTCCAACTCATATTCTTGACTTCAAGAAATTTGTTGCAAAAGGTGAATTTTTCATTTCCTTAACATTGTCAGTTTCTGGAATATGTTTAGCTTTCCTTTCAGACATATTTGATGTAATATCTTATCGTCTAAAATTTGGAATAAAGAAATACAACTCTTTAAAAAATGCTGGTTAACTAAATAAAAAAAACATTTTTTCAACAAAAACAAATAAAATTTAACTATGCATCAACTCTTCTTTCAATATATTCTTATTATATTTACGATAAACATAAAATTTATGAAAAAAAGTAAGTGCGAATATAAATAAATTCGTGGTAGATGCGACAGATCTCATAGTGCTTGAAGGTGGTCCTTCGGATCACCTGTCTATTCTTACACCCTGATAAATAGCCAGGGTACAGAGTTTGTTAGGAAGTATATTTGTTAATTCTGTTTGACCATGAATCTTCATGTTTTTTTTTTAATTTCTACATTTGATGGTTTTTCAATGGTAGAGACAACAGATCATGGCACATGAGGATATAATATCACGAACTATTTAGTTTCTGCAAACCACAAAAAAGTTACTTTTTACAGGTCAGAATTATCGACAGTTTATTTTCATGTACCCGATATATATTGAAGACGTTGACATTGAAATAAATAGCAACTTTGAAGTTGTTAAAACATGGTAATTTTTTTTCAAGCTTTATGGCGTGTTCTCTTTTGGTGCTGTCGGTTGCTTCCTGCTTCGGAGAGTTTTACTTGCCCCAACATCCGTATCCGATGGTTCTGGCTCTATCTCGTTATCATCAGCCTGTTATCCACTATGATATGATTTATATGTAATTCAGTTTGCACACTGTCGATATCGTCACAGTAATAAGAGCGTTAAATAATACCGACTATTCCATGTCCACTTTATAATATCGTTCATGTAAGGTCGCAGCGCAGCAAGGAGGCCACAACAAGCATGCTGTGGTCAGGTGCATGTGTACTATGTAGACTAACTTTTAGTTCTTAATAGTGCGTGATTAATTGTCTATATGTTTATATTCCACTAAAACAATAATAATTCCTGCATTTGTACATGTAAACTGCATTTTACAATGTATGAAAATTAACGTAACACAAAAAAATTAAAAACTTTTATTTTTGATCATTTTTTTTGGATTTTCTTATACTTTTGGAATTTATATCAAGATCATTTTGATAAGTTCCTTAAATAATTATGTAGAACATTTACCATTGACTTTTTTCTGCAATCGTTCATTTTTAATACGTTCAAACATTCTGAATTCGTAGTATTTTTTTTTTCTAACGTTAATAAACAATCTAACAATAAAAACAATTCGTTTGTTTTTTACTCTTATCTTGTGTGATTCAAAACGTTCTTTCTCTGATTAAAATATCACTGAACTATATAGTAAAGAATTTTAAAAAATTACCCCAAAAAAAAAATTTTTGGTGTGTATAAGTTATTCAACAGTATATTTTCAACATGAAATTCTTTTTTTTTATCATTATCTTAACTAATGATCATGACAAACAACAATAAAAAAATTTTTCTCTTTAATTTAAAATTTTTGATATATAATATTTATTAATGTTCTTCATTTTATTGCATTAAAAGAGAAATCTAGCGAAAAAAAATGACATCAGCATTTTCTACAAACGGCCCTGAAACAAGAAATTTGGAAAAAAAAATCAAAGAAATAGTACAATAAATCTGTGATTTTTTGTAGATATACAATGAAATATTGAATTCATTCAACGATTTCCAATGTATTTCTTGAACATAATTTATAAATTTACATCCACATAATATTTTAAATCAAAAATTCTATTTGATGATACATTAGTAATTAAACATGTATAATCATATAGTGTGTACTTTTCAATGTCTTTTGAAACTATCCATTCTTGCAAATCCTCCAACACAGGTGGGACAAATTTTTTTTAAATAATATAACTTATGTCTTAGTTAATGTATATTTAGATGATATTTACGTTTAAATTCTAGTATACATTTTTTGCACTTGAATTTATCTAACACATGTTTCACAATTGTACATTTTCTTTTTATGTTTCAACTAATGATATATTAATGCTTTGGAATTCGGAAATTTCAAACAGCAGTAATGGCAACAGGATAAACGCATCTTTCTACGAAGAAGAATGAAAATATTTGTACTTATGAAAATGTTAAATGCTATAGATGTATATTTCAATAAGTAACTTTTTTTCCAACAAAAATAATTTTTTTTTGTGTTTTATAAGTAATTCACAAGGCTTACAACTGTCATTTTTTCACTATTTATAGGTTCAAATTTCTAAATCATGTAATCAAATTAAAATCACTGTTGTCTAAAATGAGGTCTCTAAAACGATAATATTATACACAAACAAAAACTAATGTACTTTTATTGACACTTGAATTTTTAAATAGAGATATTTAAAAAAAATTTGGATCCCTAAATACACAATCGTTAACAGATGAGATTTAAGGTACTTAAATAATAAAGACAAATGCTTTTATGAGTTTATTATAATAAACTTGATCAAAAATATTGTTGATGCAATGCTTTTCAATTATTAGTGAACTGTATCAATGGAACTTATCTACATATCGAGATAGATGAGATGAAACTACATAGTCATGTATAAACACATTTTTTTTTTAAATGTGTACCAATATTACATAGAGTGATTTTCAATGTAAATTTTATTTATTTTTACATGCCTATTCCATAAGTGAAACGTGCTCCCGTACATAATTATATAATATACTATTTACATGATAATTTTAGTTGTTCTACTTACCGAATTAAGTTCACAATATCACAAAATATAAAATAATAGTAATTAATCAAATACTTTGAATAATCAAAACAAGTTAAGTTATTTAACATGTCTGAGCTTATTAAATGCATTAAATTTTTCAAAAATTAACAATCCCAATTATTCAAGGAACACCTACAAAATAACGAATTAAAAAAGACCTGTACTTTTCAATATTTAGATACAATTTAAAAACATTGACACTTATCTAAACATTTTTTTTATAGTTAATATATTGCGAATTGTTAATCTCAATAAATGTCTGTTATCATTCTGAACTATAAACTTTCTTGCTATTAAAGTATAACTGATATCTTAAGCGATTTGTCATACGTTCCGAACTTGTTAACTAGTCTTATGATTTGAAAAATTATCAGAAATTTTGACCATCTACAAAATTTGTTTATTTTTCAACTTTCTCCTTCCGAAAAAAAATTCTTTCTCACTCTTACGTATTTTCACACGTATTAGAAGGAATTAACAGAATGATGTATGTTCCTGCTGCGGGATAGTGTGTGGTTATATGTAACAGAAAGTGACAGCGGAACAAAAAAATCTTCAGTAGAACTGTCAACAGTGGCACGAGATTTTCAATAGAAAAACTTGCTCATAATGGACATAAAGTGAATCTTGGATAAAGTTAATTATGTAAGCTAACAACCCTTAAGTTTTTTAGTGATTGTTTACATTATGTTTTACATTAAATATTCACCACTAGTCCCCATTAGGCATGTTTTTTTTTGTCATGCGGTCGGTTGGTCGGTCCGATTCCTTAAGCAAGTCTATCTATATTTACTATATACAAATACATACATACACACAAGAGGAGCCGGACAGACTGACCGACCGGACCGACCGACCGACCACAAAAAAATGTACCTATTGTCTCCTTGTCGAATGCTGTGACGAAGCTTTTTTGCTGACCCGTATCTTACTGCCAGTTTTGACCGAGTAAATCCACCTAATACTGACAACGATTTCAGAATATTTAAATCGTGCAAGTTTGTTGGAGAAATCTGGTACGATAAGTTTGTCAAAATATGTTTTCAAGAAGCTTTTGTCCTCTGCCAAATAGGTTCGTTATGGAGTCTGCTTAGGGGCCTTAGTGCGTAACTTCTTGCGCGTCTTCTTGCCATCCAAATTGTCTCTTTAATACATCTTAAGATTTAGTTGGATGGTATAAAGTTGAAGAAAAAGATACGCACTACGGTCGCAGAATTAACGATAGATGTACTTTAAAAAGAAAATATACCTTACTTTGGCTATTTTCTCACGTAATTATATGATATCGACGGAATAATGTCTGTTTAGGCTGGGGGCCAGGAAACTCGGGTGTACAGTTACACTGAGCGGAAAGAGACAGTGGAATGCAAAAAGGGTTCTTCGGTTCAATTGTCCACAGTAAAGCATGTGTCTTAATAGAAAAACTTGCTTATCCTGCCCATAAAGTGGAACTTACATGAAAGTTATTATGTAAATAAAAAAATCCGGTTTTAATTATTGATTGTTTACATAATAGATGATATAAAATATTTACCACTAGCGGTATTTGCCGTCATTGGCTAATGCTATGACGAGGACTTTGTGCTCTGCCCCATAGGTTCGTTTTGGGATCTGCTTAGAATTAACGGTAATTTGTTAAGTTAAATCAATTAGAGACCTGAGTACATACAATTTAAATGGCTGTAGTCTTTACTCCTCGTATCCCAAACTAATTATCAGTCGCCATTTCCACTTCTAAAGCGGTGGTGTGCTTTAATTTTCATTGAGTGCTATCCCCAAACGTAACTTATGTCTACGATGCATAAATTTTTCGAAGAAAATTTTACTATGTAACAATGGGGGTATTTCACAAACGCTGACAATAGTAAATCATCATAGTTGTGGTAACGCCGCATGGTTGATGTGGGCGCTGACTGTCGTCGCTTACTGACACATGCTGTGTTTTTCTGATATTAATATAATGTACGAAGTTAAAATTTAAAAGGAAATCGAGGTGAATAAAAACACAAAGGTTTCTCTGTAAAACAAAGATTGTGATACTTATCAGACATACTTTTTTATTTACAATATATGTGCAATGAACACACTTCTTACCTGTAAAACAACGGAACGATATTCAATGCTTATTATTCACCGTTCTTTCTTTTACAGTTATATGGTTGACACTAAAATAATTAATCCTGCACTGTGCCTAGTTAAATTGCCTCTGCATGCTCGCGTTCAACCGTTCTATTGTCATATTATACAAAGAGACATTTATGTTACCGACACTTGTAGCGAGACGGAAAAATACAAATTATACTAAAGTAGTATACTTCCTTACATCTTCCCCTCCACAAAAGATAAAAATTTATTAATTTTTGTCCTACGTACAGTCGATATATTCTATCATATTCATGTTCTCTTCAATGTTACCTTTAGGCTTGTTGAGCAGAATGAGCTTTGAAATGTGGAACAAATTCGACTCTAATTTTTTGTGTCCTGTATTAATTTCATAAATTAAAATTGATATTTTATCAAGAATTTTGTAGGGCCCAATTCTTAATTCGTCCAATTTTTTTCTGTTTAGTTTAATACCATTTTCTACGAATACTAAATCTCCATTTTTTTTGTGTTTTCTTCCTTCTTTTTTCTTGAGTCTTCATTTTTTTTTTTTTTTTTTTAATTTCGTCCGGTACGATTGAATCATCTACTTTTGATAATAGATAACTTAGTGTGTATTTTGTGACGGTATGTATTGTCTTATTATATATTTTTACGTTTTTCATGTGCTATTGATGTCCAAGATAATTTTTTTTTTTTTACTAATTTTGCAGCTGATTTTGTTGACTAGTGTCTGATTTAATCTTTCGTTGAGTTCATTTGAGAAAGGTGCATCCTTTGATGTAAATATTAGTTGTGTATTTTTTTCATTTAAATCTTTGAATTCTTTGGAATTAATTCCAGGATATTGATCAGCTAGAATCATTTTTTTTTGTTATTCATTGATACTAACATTATTATTTTTATAAAATCATGTGCGCTTTGTGTTTTTGGAGTTAGTATATATGCATAGCGTGTAAAATGATGATCCAGTGAAAGATCTAAGTATTTTTTTGTTGATCTCTGACCTCCAAACCACCAATTGTATGAATCAAAACTACTTGAAATGGATATTAAGCCGGACCAAGATGTGACATGAAACCACATCTATTTTGGCCTCAAGATTTATTTTTTATGCATGTCTCACAGCGTTTGCAAGTCTCCTGAATGTTTTTGTCTGTATTTTCCGCTGTGTAGTATGATTTTACCATACATTTTGAATGATTAATGCCTATGTGGCAAAAATTTTCATGTATTTTTCTTATCAGTTCTTTGCTCAAATTTTCCGATAATAAAGTTTAATTGTTTTTTTTTCTTCTCTACAAAAGTATATTTTATTTTAAATTAAGTTTATCCTTTTTTAATTCTATTGTTTTATTTCTTTTTTAGTTCTCTAAGATGTCGTTAAAAGTTATTGAACTTACAATTTTTAGATCATCGTTGATATTATTTTCATCGCTTGGTACTGGATTTCTGCTTGAACAGTCAGCTTATATATTTAGTTTTCCTTAATCGTATTTCACCTTAAAGTCGTATTGTGACAAGTAACAAGTCAAGTCGCCTAACTGTCCGTCTGTTCGTGATTTGATGTTTGGGTTTTCCAGTGGTTTATGGTCTGTGAAAACCATGAATGATTTTCCTAGAAGCAATGTTGCCAAAATTTAATGGCTTCTTTGATAGCTAAACACTCTAGATAAATTTCCTTTTTTTTCTTTAAGACTGTGTTTCGTGGAGGGCTTACTGCATGCGAGGCACAGCCCAAGCCGGCTGCAAGGATCGGGACAGTAATGCGGGAAAAATAAATGCACTAGCATTGCTGGT
>JAPYYV010008696.1:0-12434 GCA_030522625.1 Copidosoma aretas | reverse complement strand
TACGTTACGGACAACGTGAGCGGGAGGTGTGCAGGAGTTAGTCCGGGTGTTTATACGTAGACACCCGGTCAGGACTCAGGCAATACACCGATTAGTTGTAAGTACCCCCTACCCCCTCCCATCCCTCATCCCTTCCCTTTCTTAACTGCTCAGTGCCCAGAGTAGTGCCCTTAATAGGAGCCGGACGTACAGCAGTATAATATAAAAAAAAATATATATATATATATTACTGTTTACATGTAGTTGTATTGATCAAATTTTTTGGGCCCCGGCTCCACCCCACAGTGTGTCTTTTTTAATTTTTTTTTTTTTCATCAATTCATAGCTCTTGACAGGAAATCGATATCGAGATGATTCTTTCTAAAAAATACAGGTGATCTGTTGCTCAATGTAGGAAAACTATAGCCAGAATCAGTCCTCTCCGTGCTAAGCTTTGAAATTATAATAATCTCAAAATTTTTGCGTATTAGGTACTAAGTAAAGCTATTATGCGATTTAAGTTTTTTTGCATGATGCATATTTAACTATTTATAGAGTATTTATTAGTCTTAGCCTAAATAAGCCTTTTTATACTTTTTTAATCCGATATCGGCCGACATAACCTCAACATAAGAAATACGAGCAGTTCTTGCCATCCAAGCATTTTAACAGTAATATTGGCTAAGGTGTTATTAACTATTTAATTATTACTAATTAGATTTTTTTTATAACACATATATTGGCCAACTATGTGTAAAACTTTCTTACATACCCTTAAAAAAATAAAAATTTGCTGTTTTTAGGTGATTTAACTTATTTAAAGCACTTTTTGCCTAAGCAGCTCACATTATAAAAATATTCACTACTATTTAACGTTAGAAAAAATCTCTTGAGCCTCCTTTAAATCATGAACATATAAAACAACCTTAAAATATTGTAAAACATAGCAATATTCGTGGGTTGAGCTACTATACAGTAGTATAAGCTAATGTAATATTAACGATTCATTTACAATGAATTACTTTACATGTGCAACAGTCTTATAAACAACTTTAAGTTCAAAGTTGCTGACATAAACTTTAAACAATAAATCAATTGCTTTACGTCAATTTCATAATTTTTGTAATACAGCATTTATTTGTACGTGCAAAGTAAGGTTTAATACATTTGACTTTTTCAATACGCTTATAACATGTGGCAATCGACTAAAGGTCCATATTGGTCAAAAAATCCCATGAAGGAATAAAAATTAGTTTATTGTGTTTATGTACCTCATTTAATATGCTTTAAAGTAATGTTTGTTGATTGTATAACAATATTGACTTTCTTAAAGAATTTGAATGTACCTATCTTTTGATTAGGTTAAAATTGTAAATTTAACTTTTTCTATTGTTAAAAAATATTTAAATAACAGAGCAACAAATTGTTTATTTTGGTTGTCAAACAAATTTTTGTAACAACAATGAAATGTTTTTTATTACGGATGTCACCTCCGAGATCTAGTGTAATATTGAGTTTTTTTTAGTAATTATTAAATAAAATTTATAGTTTCAGAACAATAGCGTGTACAGTTAAATTTTAATTTTAATGCTACTTACATATTATTGAATCATTTTTTATGAGCATAATGATATATTTTGTGTCTGTCAGGTGTGCGAGATAAATTACTTTCAGTAGTTAAATCGCATTTTTGCATTGCATATGCTTTTTTTTTGTTCTGCTTAATTTGATGATTTAAAATTTTCCAACACAATTTGAAAACCAGAAGAAACAAGTAGAAAAAAATGTGTACGAAGCGATAAGTGTACGGGCTCACCAAGTTCTTCAAGGAAAAGGGACCACAAATACTGGTAACCTTGCTAGAAAATGCTTCGGAGATCCAAAAAAATCCACTGATGCATGAGGCATAAATGAACAACTTTTCGTCAATCTATTTACCATCTTAGCACTATTATGATGTGGGAAATAAACTTCAGTAGATCAATTAGAAAAGTTGTGCACAAATACTCACTAGATGTTTTATAAATCATATCCGTGGGCTAAGTTAAGTCCTAGTTTGCATAAAATGCTTATTCGCGGTTGTCAAATAGAGAGAATGTTTTCTGTGTCTATAATTTTCTTATCCGAGAATACAAGCAACTTATGGCATGGATTAAACCGATTAAATATGGTAAAGTACGCTCGACAAACTAGTAGAAAAGATAGATTGACAGATTTTTTGAGCAGAAGTTTCTACTTATCTGATCCTCAACTCTCTTTGATAAATATTGCTGAGAAAAGAGAGTATGAAAATAAAAAGTTCATATGCACTGACAAAATGCAGACATATATACAGTGTAATTAGTATATATGTTTACAACACTGAATAGACCATGATTTTTTGTTTTAAAACTATTCTTTGTTCAATAAAATAATTTTGTATTTTATAAATAAAAACAGTTATTAGCGTTGATATATGGAAAATTAAAAAGCGAGTTCTGATAAGAAAATTGTCGTTTTTTTCATTAAAATACCTAAATATCTAAAATATCTATAGAAAGTGTAGAATAATAATAAAATTTTAACCTAATTGAAGGTTAGGTACATGTTAACGATTTGAAAAGTCAATATTGTTATACATGCAACAAACATTACCCTAAAGCATATTTTATAAGGTAGAATAACACAAGAGATTAATTTTTCCTCCTTTGTGGGATTTTTTGGCAAAAACAGACCTTTAGTCGATAGCTACACGTTATAAGCGTATTAAAAGAAACAAACGTACGATAGCTCACATTGCACGCATAAAAGAAACAATGACGTAAAGCAATTGACTTATAATTAAAGATTATGTCAGCAAATTTGAACTTAAAGTTGTTTATAGGACTGTTCCACATATAAAGTAATTCATTGCAATTGAATAGTTAATATAACATTAGCTAATACTACTGTGTAGTAGCTCAACCCCCGTATATTGCTTTGTGTTACAACTTTTTAAGGTTATGTTAGATATTCGTGATTAAAAAAACGCTCAAGTGGTTGTTTTTAACGTTTACTAATAGTAAATATGTTTATAACGTGAACTGCTTAGGCAAAAAGTGCTGTAAGTATGCTAAATCACCAAAAAGCCGCAAAATTTTGATTTTTTGATGTTACGTAAAAAAGTTGTACGCATGGTTGGCCAATATATGTGTCATAGAAAAAATCTGATAAGTAATAATTAAATATTATTAAGTAATAATTTAATGGTTAATAACACCTTAGCCAATATTACTGTTAAAATGCTTTGATAGCAAGAACTGCTCGATTTTTCTTATTTTGAGGATATGTTAGCCGATTTCGAATTAAAAAATTAAAAAGGCTTATTTATGCTAAGACTAATAGAAACTTTTTAAATAGTCAATGTTGCTCCATTCGAAAAACTTTTTACATCGCATAACAGCTTAACTTAGTACCTAATACCCCAAAATTTTCAGGTTGTTATAATTTCAAAGCCTAGCTCAAAGAGAACCGATTCTGGCTATCATTTCCTTATATTGAGCAACTAATCACCTGTATTTTCCAGAAAGAATCATCCCAATATTAATTTCCTGTGAAGAGCTATGAATTGTTGAAAAAAAAAACTTAAAAACACATACTGTGCGCCCCCCCTCACATCCCTTCCGCAGCCCCCCCTCCCTCACAAGTCACGGATAATTTTGCTCGATTTATACGTGTTTTGTAACACCGCTCTTTGTTTTTGGCCCCATGCCACCCCCTTGTATCCACTCAGCGCCCCCACCCCATAATCCCCCCGAAAAAATTTGATTGTTTTTTCCGTGTTTTCACCGTAAGAATCATAATTTTACATTTTTCAGTCCCCCCATCCTTTCCCGAAGGACTCAGAATTTCGTAGGGTCTTATATATTTTTTGATTTTTAAGAGCTCCCCTGGTGCCTTCCCGCATCAACTGCGCAGCCCGCACGAACTTGGAATTTTGTTGAGCCTTAGAGGTAAATGACCCAATTACCGCGCACGACCCAATTACCGCGCACTTTGATATAAGTACAGGATTTATCTATTTTCAAATACTTAAATACGTCTGAAAAGTACTCAAAACAGAATATCATCATCCAATGTTATTATTTTTAGAAAATCGTAGTTAAATCTGATTCTTACAAAAATTTGCAGTGGTATAAAGTTGACGGTTCCATTAAAAAAACTTTTTACTTCATTCCAACAGACAGTTTCTCGAGTAGACGCGTTCCTAACCTCAACATCAGTCTGTTTACGCTTTCGCACGAACGATTGTCATCTGTTTTTTTGTTTTTTAGTTGAACAAACTTGTAATGGAAGAAGAAAGTAAATGTATTAAAAATTTGTATCTTTATAAATCTAATAGTCCTTTAAATGTGTAAATTAGGTGCGCAGTATTTGGTGCGCAGTATTTAGCCCCACGTAATTATTGATGCGCAGTAACTAAGTTGGGTGCGTAGTCATACATGCAACGAGATGATTTTTTAAATATTTATTATTAATGAATAATTGAGTGTCTTTAACCCTAGAAAAACTATTTTATGTTAGATTGATAACAGATATTCGTTGTAAAGTTTAAGTTTGATATGATTTGTGTGAAATAAGCACGTTGTAATATTATTATATCCGACAAAAAAACAAGTGTGCAGTAATTGGATTATTTAAACCTATATATTTTTCTGTTTTATACATAATTGTATTTATTTTCGAGTTTTATATAGTTGTGAGCATACAAAATTCTGTGCTGTACGTTAAATATTATTTGATGATTTTTCCACTCCACCTTGAGGTAATCATTCAGGAGCGCTTTTTTAAAAGTGGCATCCTCATTCGCATTAGTAACATCAAAATAAATGTTACATAAATTTTCGATATTTCTAACTAATACTTATTTTTTTGTCTATCATTATACCAAGGCGAAAAGGCCTACTCCACAATTGAGTTATCATTCTTTACATCAAACTATCGCAGTACACAAGGTTTTGCCTTAGTAACCAATACTTTAGTTACTATACTAACCAATATTTTATTGATCGTATTTTATTGTAAAAGTTTAAACATTTAATCACATCTTCGAACGTTCCTTCCAAACATTTTATTTAATACTGTTATCGCTTGATTGTAATTATATAAACATATTATTTGGATCTTAACATATAGACAATGCTGTATATAATTGACAAAGTTAAAATAAGGGTTTATTAAGAGAAAGAATAATTTGATCGAAACTTTGGCCTTGAGATTTATTTATTGTCATGGAACAACTTAATATTATGGGAAATTGTTTTCTTTTTAAAAAGAAAGGTGTAGAGGAATTTTTTCTAGAAGATGATGTAATACGTGAGATAATAATTTTGTCATCTGTCATAATTTCGTCTTTCATATTACATTCATATGATTTAGTTATTTTTAATCTTGTACTGTTACATAATCCATCATTTACACTTGAATTTCTTATAAACATCACTATCGCTCCTATTTTTAAATTCAGTTCATGGAGTGGAAGACCTTTCTGAATATTATTTGTTACTACAATTGGAAGATTAATATGGATATCATCATCACATTTATTAACAACTTTATATGAAGCTTCATCTATACTATAATATGTCACAGAATTTCCGTTAATATTATTTTAAAATTTATTTAAAACAAAAGTATATTTACTGTAAGTTGTTGATATTGCACTACTCATTGGTAAATTATAAATGTTTCCAAAAATTTTCACACATCTATCCGTCATCTAATTTTTAAGAATATTAAAAGTTTTGATTCCTCCATACTCAATATCTTATAATAATTTTGAAAAATTTCAATTATTGAACAAATATTAATTTATAATTTAAAAATATAAAATATTGTTCATGAAAATGATGATTCAGTTGCTATCCAAATAATTATACTTCTATTACTTCTTTAATAACTGGTAGAATCAGCCAGAAATCTGCACCCAAAACTATAAATTTATTTCCAAAACATTTATTATCGTTACACAAATCTTTTAGAGTTTCATCAACAATGTCTATCGCCGTCTTTGGTATGACTGATGCTTCATCCCATATAAATACATCAACTTCTTTTAATTTATTATCACATTTAAATTCTAAAAATGAATTTTCAATATTACGTAGATCTAATGGCAATTGAAAAGTCTTATGACTTGTCATACATTTAAAAAGTGAAATTATTGCAATACCTGTCAACGCCATACATATTTTTTTTAGTTGTCTAGAAATAAAAAAATCAATCACTGTTTCGCATACAAAATTTTTTTCTTATTTTTCTGGACCATAACTAAAAAAAAATTTGTTTTATTACCGTTAGTAAATAATTTAAAAATATATTTTTTGTTTCGATCACTTGAGAATACAGATTATGAAACATTTTTTTCTGGATCTAATTTTTTTATCAGTATTTCAAATTTAAATCAATATTTTCTGAAGTAGGTGAATTAAATTTTTTACAACCCTTTTTTTTTATTTAAAAATTTCATTCAGATCTGTAAGGGCTTCATTTTCTTTATTTTTAACAAAATCTTTTGAAAATATGCTTTTATACTTTTTTCATTTTTTATCAGCTTAGAGGTTTTCTGCAATTAAAAACCATGCAAAAATTTTTTTAATGGATTTGGTAATATATCAATGCTAGCTTCTCCAAAAATATTCTAAACTCGTGAATAATGTTTAATTAGATTCAACGCTTATTTCAGTTTCTTTGCAAGTTTTGTATAGCTTACCTTTATTTGTTTTTGTATCTTCGAAAGAAGTCCGACCCGTTTTTTTTTAATATTAATTAAAAAACAATTTTTTTTATCTTTCGAAGAAACAACATTTCATCACTTATTGCAGTATGTTTCCTTAAACGAGGTCTTTTTTCCCATTTTTCATTTATTATATTAAAAATATGATGTTTCAGTATTTTCACGTATTTTTTCATTTTTAGCAAAGTTATCTATTTATTAAACTCCAACCATTCCGTAAGTTGTATTTTGTAATTATTTAAAGAATCATGAATCTTATCTTTTTCGAACATTATTTTTTGTCTATTTTCAATGTACATTGGTAAATTAATTAGACAATCACTTCTGAAAGAGATGGGATATTCTTTTTATCTCTATGCAGCCTTTAATGGACCCAGTTCTGCATTAACATACTGTTTATTTTCATCATAAACTTTATGTTTTTAGGATTGATTATTTTCGTATTTAACAAACTGCTATATTATTTCCATTATGAATGCAGTTATAAATATATTTTAAGCTTTGTATTGATGCACAATATTTAACGATTATGTGACATTTGTATTTTATTAATAAAAATTATTTTGTATTGTACGACCATTGAATTGTGAACTAAAATTTGTTGATTACTGCTTCTAATTTATTATGTATATTTTCCTCTAAAGTATTATTTCTTTTTTTATATTCTGGATAACCATTTTTTTTTAAAGATGTAGTATCATAAAAAGGTTTTGGAAAATTCTTTTTATAAATTTTATGTTTTTTTTAAGAAACGGACTATAAATATTATGAGGACCATGTAACATGTGTTTTATTAGTAATTTAGTAATTTTTTTTTGGACTTTGATCATCCGAAAGAATTCCTGCGGATATAATATTATGAATATCATCAAGTGTTATTATTTTAATATCTGGATGGAATGTGACTAAGATATAAGCATGTGGTAATCCTCTTTTTTTAAATTTAATAGTATAAACGTAGGATACAATTGTGTTAAATAACTTTTTTTTTGTTATATCATCTAAAATAAATTTTAGCTCTGGATAAAACAATTTTACTGTGTAAGTGTTTTTCGAAAATTTTTTCAATACATCTTTAATTTGCTTCTATTTGGGGTTACATGTCACAGTTACAAATAAATCGGGTCAGCCATATTTCCTCATAATTGCCATTGCAACTTGATAATGTTGTTGCATATAACGTGAATCTTCTATGTCTGTTGAAGGTAAAACGAGAAGATTTTCAGTTAGAAAGTCCTTTTTTTTTTTAGAAATTTTGTGTATTATTTGAGGCACTATTTATAACATGATTTAAAAAACTTCGATGAAAATCTATGCGATAAAAATCTATGCGTCAATTTTTTTTATTATTTCTCATAAAATTTATTCTGTTACATGATACAAGCATTTTCAGGAATTCTTAAGACAATTTCCCTACTTTTAGTAAGGGTTCGAATTCAACATTTTTTAATCTATGAGATCATCTATACGTATAGCATTGTACAATTGAAATTGTTTGAGTCTTTTCTTTTGGAGTTTTCAAATGATATGTACTTCAACCAAAATCCCCTAACAAAAATAGTAAAGGAAATACTATTGGATTTACATATTTAGATAATTCATTTGAATAAGTATAAATTGGTACATTTTCTGGACGGTTTCTTGGATAAACACATAAATCAAAGTCATCAAATATTTTGTTTTTAGAAACTACAATTGCACCACATTCTGCTGTAACCCGTTTATTGTATCTATTATTTTGTTCACCACTTCTACGTAAGAAAAATATCTTGCATTCAGATAACTTTTGTGATTTTGTAATCTAAAATATTTATGACCTTTAGATACTGGATTCTTATTACAATTTTTGTCAAAATTTCTAAATGTTCCTTGATCAATTTTTGATTTGGTTTTAATCTTGTTTCAATGGCATTAACATCACCCTGCATATGAAGAATTAACTGTGACAAGGTTTATTCATTCCTTTACTTTTTAAACTATTAGGTGTTGTATGACAAACTTGACTGCGATTTTAAATTATAAATATCTTTTTTCTTTTCGCGTAATATATTAGCATTAAATGATGCAAAAGAGAATATATTAGTGTTATATCTTATCAAGTGTCTTAAATTGTCAATATGTAAAATTAGGTTCAAAGATGTGTTGAACTCACTTAAATGAGGTAAAAAAGTTTATTCTTTTTTACAAAACAACTATTTGCTTTCTTCTTACCAAAAAATAGCAGGACAAAATGGACATTAAAAATTCATTCTTCAAATATAGTGGTTTTCAGATAAATTTTTTTACTGTTACAATTAGTTCATTTTTTTATTTTTTATTTTTTATTACTTATTGATTTTAACGTTTAAAAAGGATTAGTTTATCTTTAATTTTTCTTTCCATTTTGATATCTTTGTAATCAACTATATCATAATGATAATAACTTACATCATCAGATAATAATATTAAGTGTTCCTTCGATGATGGATTACCAGAACTACAATTTAAATTTTCATGATTAACTTCCACTTAAATGTTATTTCCTACTGCTCATGTCTTTAAGAGTATAAGTATTCCGGCACAAGGGGGTTGGTGTGTGGAGCATGCAGGGGGGGGGGGGGGTAAAGCCTCACTAGTATTTATATGTATATATATATTTATATATATGTATATATAAAACTGTCCGTTATTTACAAAATTCAAGTTTTCGATCATCTACTCCTTGTATACTCTTCGTTGCACCCAAAAAAAAAAATCCATTGCCGTAGAAACAAAAAAATTTCAGAGTAAACACGTGCCACGAGACATTTTGTTTTACCATTTATATAGCATAGTATTTTTAAACTTTATCTTTGTTTGATTTTTTCTACCACTTTAACTATGTGTTCTGGACATTTAAATCATATCATTGAATTACGTATCACTTGGACTTGATGAATTGATTTTTTCCAGCCCAAAATGTACAAATTGAGAAAATTGGACTTTGAGATTTAAAGCTTTCAATGAACCAAAAATAAAAAAAAATCAGTTTTTTTCTAACGTGCTTATTTAAAGCCGGAAATATTAACTTATCAAGTCTAAGTGATATGAAGTTCAATGGTATAATTTAAACATCCCTAAAAAATACTTAAAGTAGTTAAAAAAATTAATGAAGGTTGAAGTATAAAAATCGTATGCTATTTAAATGGGAAAACAAGATGTATCTGTAGGTGACACGTGTCAACTCTAAATGTTCTTGGTTTTCAGGTAATGGATTTTAGTTTTTGAATGCAACAAAAAGTTTGAAAAGGGTCGATCATCAAAAAATAAAATTTAGCAAATAACGGAGACCCTAATAAATATCTATATATATTAGGCATTGTACAGTCAGAAAAAAATTTCGGTTTATAAATATATGGTAAACGACAGTACTTAGTGAGACTAGAACTCACCAAAAATTTAGGCCTCCTAGAGTCACGTGTCTAGTGGCATGGAAGATCGAAAACTCAAATTATCGTTTGAGGGCTAAAGTTGCGAATTTTTTGCTAAGAAAAAAAAAGTGCATAGTTTTGTGTATTTTCCGACGCTCAATCAGTGAGAATATTTTTTTAATTTCGAAGCCCTTTCAAGCCTCTATTTTACAGTTACAAAGTTTTAATATTTTTTTTTTGGTTAGGTGAGCCCATTTTTTTTCTATTTGGTTATTTTGTATAGCTTATTACATTCTCTTTACCAGGTGTTTTGATTTAGAATGGGCATGTCGCGATTTCTGTGCTAGATGGCACTAAAGGTAAAATAACCGTATCTAAGGTTTCTTTCTTTGGCATTTAAAATTCAACAATAAAATATGATTTTAAAGTTGTGCAGCAGTGCTGACTTGAAATTTCAAATTTATATCTAAATATTCAAAATGGTGGATCCAATATAGAGGAAAATGGCCTTTTGTCAAATTTTCTGAAACATTGGATTTTGGTAGTATTTTGTGCGTGGATAAAAAGTTTCAATGGCCGCTAAGTTTTAAAAATTCATTTAGTCAAGATATTGTCCCTCATAGTCACGGTATCTCATAACGACTTCCTATGTAGTACGAGATACTTGTCTTTGTGCAACCTTGTTGAAGGCTGAACATATTATTTGTCAGTGAGGTTTGCGGTGCGTATGTGTTTGTGTGAAGCGTGTGTGTGGTAAGAGGGTTATTTGTGTATGCGTAGTGTATGTGTGACATGTATATGGGAAATTAGTGTGTGACGAGGGCATGTAGTGTGTGTGTGTGTGTGTGTGTGTGTGTGTGTGTGTGCGTGCGTGCGCGAGAGTGTGTGTGTATCTGTCTGTGTCAAATATGTATGTGTGATTGTGTGAAGTATGTGTGTACGTATAGTGTGTTTGTGATATGCCTTAGGGAATGTGTGTGTAGTGTGTATAAGGTTCGTATGTGAATTGATGGTATGAACCGTGTGTATGTGAAGTGTATGTGTGTGTTTGCGCGTGCGTGTGTATCTGTGTAGTGTAGGTGTGTGATTGGGAGGTGTGTACTTATGGCGTACTAGTGAAGATTGTGCGTACATGCCCTGACCAAGCGAAAAGTGACGTCAGAGGAGTCAATCAACGGTTCCCAGTAGTAAAGTGAACTAGGCGTAACTCGTGGTGACTTCTCATAGGCATGTGTTGACCCTTCAGCAGCTCGCAGTGGGCATGTGTTGACCCCTGGGCAGTCCGTCGTGGCTTCTACTAGTGCTGATAATAGTGGGCAAGTGTGATTAGTGGCGGATCCTCCGGGGCATGGGTGACCCAGAGTAGTTCTTTGTTCCTGGCTGAAGTGTGCGGTGCGGAAGCAGGGAGGTACGGGGTATGCGATGACGGGGAGAAGGGTAGGAGACAGAACTTGGTTAAATATTGGATTCAACTTACTGTTTATTCGAGATTTCTCTTAGTGATACACGCGGGTACCAAGATGAGAGATTAACGGCAGGTGCATTGACGTTGACAAGACTCTGGGCAAGTGTGGACCCAGAGATGATCCCGACGAGACCCTGGGCAAGTGTGGACCCAGGCGTGATGCTGGAGATTCTAGGCAAGTGTTGACCTAGAGGTGGAGCCGGTTGAGAGACTGCCGTTTTTATGCCCAGCAGCAGCTTATATAGCCGAAATTCTCTCCCCCCGGAATTTTCCACTCAGGCGGCAAGGGGCGCCGAAAAAGGATGCGCAGAAGCGGCGAAGGGAAGCGAATTTTCCGGGATCTGCTTCGGAAGGGTTCCCTTACTTTAGCGCATCGCTTCCGTCCTTCTTCTAGTCTCCTATGCCCGAGAGAGGGGAAGTATACATTCTTACTCTACCTTCCCGTCTCTCTTTACATAACTGTCCTTAGAACTTAGTATTAACAACGGTTTAGCGCGCTAGTTAGTAATCATTAAAACTAAACATGAATCGGTAAACCAAGACGATTGAAACATAAATGGTAAGAATCGCACCATTTGGCGATAAATACAGTCCAGAGAGTTAAGTCAGTGGTATTCTTGGTTTATAGATATTATATGGTTTAAAGAACAATGCGGTGTCAACTTGCGAGTTGTAAATCATTAGACTTTAACTACTAAATTTGCTCGCTCGTTAATATTTACTTAAAATTAAATTATAGAATAATTATTAGTGTCTTGCGATCATACATACTTCTTAAGAGTTCGTGCTATTATAATGATGTCGCGGCTTACTGATTGTTAGGCCTTAAATACTAAATTACTTGCTA
>JAPYYV010008695.1:0-12435 GCA_030522625.1 Copidosoma aretas | reverse complement strand
CCCCCACAAAATAAGAAATTTTTTTTTAATTTTCTCTGTGGTTTAGACCTAACAAGAAATGTGTATAAGCAACCATGCCTCCCTACACCACTTATACTTTTTCAAATATTTATATTACATACTTGTTTTGGTATGTTATCTATTTTTTCCACACCACTCAAGAGGCAACTAGACAGGCACGTTACCCTTTTTTATCGTAATTATTAGCATCAGTACTTGAATTTCTTTAAATAAATACATATAAATATACAACATGATATAGATATGTGTAATGATTAAAAATTTCGATAATAGTACAATTGTAACAACCGTGGAATTAATCGCCAATCAGTCTTGTGCTTACATCTTAAACGGTGCTTTTTTGCGAGGCGCCCGGGCCATTTAGAAGTTAGGCACGAGGCTAATCAGCCCTAATAAACCACGGAGAGACAGACATTACATGTACCCAACTTAAAAAAAAACAATTATGTATTATTTCAATAGCTATTATTACTTTAAAATATTAACTATTTAACATAACATAAAATTATTATGTTCTTCAAAGAACCCGCCTGCCTCTCACCTAGAACCCTTAAAAATACGTATTAAAAAAAATTATACAAAATTTTTAAAATATAAATTGTTTAAGTAATGTGTTTATATTGATATTATTTCATACTTTTACAAAATCTATAAAAATCAATTTTTTTTTTAAATACGTGTAAAAGTAATCATTTAAAAATGAGTATTGTTACAAAATTTAAACAAGTTAAATTATTTAAAACCATTTACACTTAAAAGAAATTATTTTCTTGAATAAATATGTGTTATCTAAAAATATATGATTTTTTCAATACAACTACACTTCATAAAAGATTATTTCATTATGTCTTGTAATAATATTGAATAAACAAAAAAAATTTATGTGAGCACTTTATTTCCTCAATTAGCATCATAATCTCTAAAAAATATCAATATTAACCTATAACATTTGTTAATCATTGTACTAAATTATTTTAGTACATTTAACAATAAAATTAATGTACATCAATTATTCAAGAATTTCTTTTTAAACAATATTTTTTACTTCATTCTTATTTTTAATTTTATTTTGTACTAAAATACCATCTTTAGTTTTGCATCTAGATAACGCAACATATGATTGTCCATGTAAGAACAATGGTCTTTCCAAGTATAGACTGACCCTATTGAAATTTTTATTTTGTGATTTATTTATTATCATAGCAAAATCTGAAACCAAGGGAAACAGCTTTCTGTATAAAATGAATGGTAACGATGGTGAGTTTCCAGTACTTAAAATAATTTTTGCTATGAAAACTCTTTGACCAATTTTTTTACCAATTATTATGCCTACTCCAATATTATATTCTAAGAATTTTGTTATGTGTATTCTGGTACCATTACATAAAACATCAGATGTACACAGATTTCTTATTAACATAACAAGTGCTCCAATTTTTTAAATAAGTTTATTAGGTGGTAGTTCATCACGAGTACTATTTAGATTTTACATCGGAAAATTGATATAAATATTATCGTCAGATTTGTCAACACCTTTATAAGTGGCATTATCAATACTATCATATGTCTTGATGTTTTCTTCTATTTGATTCAAAATTATATTTCTTAAGAAATATGCGTATTCATTGTGAGAAGTAAGTATATCACTATTCATTGAAAAATTGTCCACCGACTTGAATATTTTTTAACATACGTCTTCTGTTTCCAAATTTTAGGGGTTTGAAATATTTTAATCATTCTTTTACTAATATCAAGTAACAATTTTGAAATATTATCTTCGATAGAACGCATATTTTTTTTTTAATTTTAATATTTTTTAAAAATCCCAAAGAAAAGGACATTTATTTGTTTTTCTAATCATGATGATTCTATTACTATAATTTACAGCAGGATAACATATTTTGCTGTAGTCGGCTTATTATATGTATGCTTTTGACTACCACTTTCTCTCAAAAAATCATTTTGTAATTATAAAGTTTTTCCACATATTTAATTTAATGCTAATGTTTATCATTTCTAGCAATAGTATTGTGTTTTATGATTTATGTGAAAGTTTTTATATTTGTTTTAATTAAATTTATTGTTTTGACTTGAATTTAATATCTATTGAATGGCTTCTGGATCATCATATATGTATATTTGACCATGTTTTGGTACTTTACTCTCATCTAGTTTCAAAGTATTTAAAGTTACATGACAAATGCGTCCTAGAATTTTAATGTTGTAATTGGATTTACGTTTTTAATCTATTTTATCACTTATAAAAGATGCAAAACTAAAGATATTATAATACCTAATAAGTATTCTAAAATTATTATCAGATACTACCATTTTTTTTTAATAATGTTGTCATATTCACTTAAAGGACTTAAAGAATGTTTCCCTTTGTTGCAACAGCTGGATTTCTTTCTTTTGTCTTCTCAAAAGATAGCTTAACAACATGGACATACATATTTTATTTCTCCATGATAAATACGTTCTCAAAAGAAAAACTCTTCATTAGTTTTTATTATTCTTTTATTGTTTTTATTTGTGGTAACTTTAAGAGATTTTTCCAGAGTGTTCCTTGTTTTTTTTTGATGGTGCAAATGATAAAATCCTAATTTTTTAGAATATCTTTATTTTTGTAAGGGAGCATTTTGAATTTACTAGAATAAACGTCACCCGAAAATGTTATGGTTCATTTTAAAAGACTTAAAGAATTGCTAAAATATTAGAAGAAATTAAAATTTTTAAGATTAATTAATACATAAGTATTAAACATTTTTACAAAATTTTCAATTTTGATTGCTGTTCTGGAACAAACACTTTGAAATATCATAGTATGAAAAATCAAAAATAATGATAAAAAAAATGGAAAACTTTTTCCTTCATTCAATCCATTATACATATCAAAAGTAGGGGGCTGGCGAATGTAGCGCGCAGGGGGCGGAGCCCCAATAGTGTATAAATAATTTATCAAATGGGCCAAAACTCGAATCTATTGGGTGACTCAGCATTAATATATCAGGATAAGAATTTATTTTTTGTTTGTAAAATAAGTTGATGATTAATTAATAAATTAATCTTATATTTATAATTTATGTTTATTGCTAAAGTCACCAATAGGAATCATTCGTGTTTTGCAAGTGGCAAGGGTTAAACAATAGTTAAATTAAGTTGAAAACTCTTGCAAGGAGAAGAGTATGGGTCTTTCAGTATCTTCTTCATAAGTCTTATAACTACATGTTATATTTTATTGTTTTGCCTCTGCCTATTTTACAAATAATATGTTGAGACAAAAGAGAAAATACCAATGGTCTGTGAAAAAGCTGCTTTGGCTGCATTCTGTTGTTTTCGGCAATGTTGGTAGATGTCAAAGGGCTTTCGTGAGAGGATTTGTCTGTAATCAGAATAGTTCGTATACTGTGTTGTCGGAAGATTTCGGCGAGAGAGTGTCTTTCGGGTGACTTCGGCCACCTTCGGCTATGGTAAAAATGTGGGGGAGAAGGGTAGTCGAAGAGAAAATATAAAAAACTTAAAAAAATTCTAACTTCATGCGGGAGGAGGTAAGGGTGGCTGTGGGGGGCGCTTAAAACAAATGACGGTGTTACAAAACACGTAGAAATCGAACGAATACACCTGTGAATTATGGAGGGGTTTCGAAGGGGGTCGAGGGGGTGCAGGGGGCCGAAAGATGTTTATCCCTACAACTATGTATATATATGTATAGTAAGATATACAGCGTGTATTAAAATAAAGTCCGAAAAACCACACTACCCTATAGTCTTCATCAATACAAGATAAAAAGCTTTACACAATTTTTCAATCGGAAGCATAATAGCAAGGATATGGTCAATTTATTATTAGTAAAAAGCACCAATCAGCGCGTTATCAGAAAAAAAGGGCGTCAACTCATGAACTGCAACGGGTAGGCCAAAGGTCAAGTGGGCGAGTCAATAAGTCATCGTGATCACCGTGGAGGCAGCAGCAGCAGCAGCAGCAGTGGAGTAGGCGGGTCGGGCAGTAGGAGGGGGAGTTATATTCGTCTTGCAGAGACCGAGGTTGATAAGGTAGATATTGCACCGACTTAGGGTCAAGAAGGGCACTAAAGGGATTTGAAAATAATCCAAATTGTAGCATAACCCATAATATATGACTCAGTTATGCGAAGAATGACGAAATCCTCCTCCTTTTGAGCAATTGATCAGGTTTTAGTTGTCTATCGAGTGATAAATAATACTCGATCAGTGCAACATCTCGAATGAAAAAATTTATCGCACTCAAATACTCTGATTTAAATTAATAAATAAAGACTTGATAGGAAAAGCTAATCAATGTATGAAACAGAGCGCGCCACAAAGACAGCGTCTCGAACAGTGATTTTCGGCGCACTTGTCTAGTTTTATTATTAATAATTATTAATTTTCAATATTATGAATAATGAAATTTCTTCAGGTCAGAAGATTGGGTCTGTATAAAAATAACCATCGAGTAATAAATAACACTCGATCAGTGCAGCATCTTAATAGAAAAAATTGAGCACACTTAAATCCTCTGTTTAGAATACGTTCTTAATACTACCTAAACAAAAAGGCAATTCTCTTTCAGAAAAACTGATAGTTTTAGTTAAGATTTTTATGAAAGAGACGATATAAGTCGATTAATGCCACGTATAAAAGATTTTGTATCCATCAAGCAGGAAAAGGGTGAACGAAAACATGTTAAGAAAATATTACTGCTTTGAAATAATTATGAAATTTATTGCTCATTTCAAAAAGAGAATAGTGATTATAAAGTAGGGTTTACTAAATTATCACAATCAAGCCCATTATACTGTGTTTCAGCTGAAAGTAGAGGTACACATAATATATGCGAATAAAGATTTTAAAGCAATTCTTAAAGTTGTAGATCTAAAACCTTTAGCGTAGAATACTGAACTGCCACTTAAAAACTACCACGACTGGATTAAAGCAGTTGTGTGCAGTTACTCTATTGAAAGGTGTTTCTTAGGTGTAGAATGTCTAGATTGACCCAATATGTTAGCGTTACATCCACATCTTCTTTTAGTGTTTTAAAAAATAAAATATTTTTGAAATCAAATATGAATCGTGGTTTCAAACAGACAGATGTGCCATTGCAACACAAACTTTGAATTCTTATGATTTGGTTGACTTATCAGGAGAAAAATTATTAAAACTCAAAGCTCACAATTATATTGCTACGAAACAATCAGTTTTTATTAATCAACTGAAAAAAGATTTCAAAGGTGGACAATTTATTGTATTTTGTGATTTTTTGAAAAATTTTGCGTTTGTTATACAGAATTTAACACAATCTGTCTATTGTAACAATTACCAAGCTTCTATTTTTACAGTTGTAGCTTATTACAAAGAAAAAGATGAGCTAAAACACATAAGAATTGCTGTTATTTCCGATAACCTGAATCATAATACAATTGATGTATATGAGTATCAAAAATTTATAATACATAATTGAAATGCAAATTTGTAGTAAAGAAATTTTTTTACATAACTGATGGGGCTTTTCCACATAAAATATTTAAAATTGAATGTTATTGGCATTCTTTGCTACTGCCCATGGGAAGGGTGCATGTGACGGTATTGGAGTCAACTTTGATAGAGGTGCAGGACGTGCAAGTCTCCAAGTTCTCTTTAATAACCGAATTTTCACAGCAGGAAACTTGTACGACTGGACAAATATTTTTTGTAGAAAAACAAAATTTTTTTATCGACGTGAAGAGTTGTATGAAAAATGTAAAATTTAACTTTAAACTCGATTTGATGAAGCAAAATTATTACCAGGTACTTTGCAATTTCACGCTGTCATTCCAATCGATGGATCAACATTAAAATTCAAAAAAACATCTATAAACCCTGACTATCAACTTTTTCCTTAACAAAAAACAGTGACTTTTAGCGCTCGTGCGGCAGGCCTAAGACGTTTCGTATGAAATCCCTGATATTGACTATATTTTCACATATATATATATACTATATTTTTTTGATTTTTGAGCGAATTTTTATGAAATCACTTTGGTTATCTATGTTTGAACGCATATGTGTATTGAAAAATTAGTTCTTGTAATTACTATTTAGACATGACAATAAAAATATTGAAATATGGGTGTTGGCACGCGGAGCATGCAGGGGCCAATGCCTCACTAGTAAATATATATGTGTATATATATATATATAGTGAAAATAGGTATACCTTATATTTATACCTTGATGTAGTTAAGGATAAGTTTTATACTGTGCAGGGTGATTTTGAAGACTTTTTTTTTTCTAGGTGATTCATCCAATCCCTCTCTCTCTCGCCTCAACCTCTTGCAAACAATCCATCCTTGCAATAATCATGTGTTTTAGTCAGTAGGGCTCATTGTATAATATACAAATAATCCTCTTCAAATTAATTAAAGGCCCCTTAATGGTGTTGCAGTCTAGAGGCTGCCTGACGTCTGGTCATGCAAAGCTGTCCCATTTTTTTAAAATTAGTAAAAGCATTGGTAACCTTCTTAACAAGCATGATCTGTTTATTATAAAGTAATTTCATATTGATATAGGCAAGCGTAATAACGCATAAGTAACAATACTACGCAACCTTTAAAAAATCTATCTGTGGTAGAATAAGCGAACTCGACTCATACAACAGAGAAAATTATGAACAATTCAAGCAAATACATCAAATAGCATTGACTACAATAAAATACTGTTGATACCTAATGAATTTGACTAATGCAATAGAGATACAAAATTTTCCACATAAACGTATTAAGTCTAAAAATAACCTTGGAGTTGTTAAATATTTTATATATTTACTTAATATACATATGTATATACATAGTAGGGTGTACGTTATTTACCGATTTTGACTTTTTGATCATATACCCCCTGGAATGTCTTCGTTGCATCCTAAAATGATATTCCATACTCCGAAAACCCGAGAATTTTGGATTTAACACGTGCCCCTAGACCTAATTTGATTTCCCATTTAAATAGCATGGGATTTTCAATTTTCAGCCTTGTTTGATTTTTTTTACCTTTTTAAGTATTTATTCTGGATTTTTATATTACACCATTGAACTGCGGATCACTTGGACTTGATATATTGATTTTTTCCAGCTAAATATGAGCATGTTGAAAAAGTTCGATATTGGCCTTCAAAGCCTTCGAAGAACAAAAAATCCAAAAAATAAATTTTTCAACTTGCTTATTTTGAGCTGGAAAAAATTAATTAATCAAGTCCAAGTGACATATAATTCAATGGTTCGATTCAAAAATCAAGAAAAAATACTTAAAGTGGTAAAAAAAATCAAACAAAGTTAAAGCTTGAAAATCCCATGCTATTTAAATAGGAAATCAAATTAGGTCTAGGGGCACGTGTTAAATCCAAAATTTTCAGGTTTTCAGGGTATGGATTATAGCGGTTAACATTTCATTAAACTTTCGATCTTTACTCTGTATTGCCATATTTATGTACATAAATATCTTATATATTTACCTAAGTCACATCTCTCCTGCATATCTCTCCATTATCTTTTGATCCTATATTTCTGACTAATATTATTATTATTGGTATTTATTTTGCTGTTTTATTCCTCTTTACATAACAATACGTATTTCATAATTTTTATTTTCTTTTAGTGCAGAGCCGATCACTTGAAAACTTTTAAACTCACTTATATGTTCTCCTATTTGCTATATTTTTTGCTCTCTGTTTTTTTTCTTTTGATTTTTTTATGCATCACGGGTGATAGAGTTGTAAATCACCATAAAGTTTTTTTGTATTTTCTAATTGACAAACGTCTTCCTTTCTACTGTAAAATTATCTTGAATTTTATCATGTCCATTTTACTTCGTGGCTCTATTTATAAGTCCTGTCGTTTTCCCTTCCTCTAGTTTTAAAATACTACTCTAACTTAATTGCCTGTTTTGTATGATTTTCATTGTTAATGCTCGTTAATCATTCTATTAAGCATGAATAAGGCAACCTGCTCTACTTCACTTTTATTATTTGCAAAAAGAAAATTTCTTCCTTTTTACTCATGCCGATTTCTAGGCTAACCCTATACACCTCTATTTTCCATATATATCCCGATGTATGTGCATCTAAACTCAACATAATATTAGTAAATCTGATCTGCTTCTTCCCTTTTCCTTCCCTTTTCCATTTCCAAATCCATGCCTACCCTGACCGCCTTCAACCTTCATATATATCCTAGTGTCTTTGCATTTAAACTCAACTTTATATTTGTAATCTACCTTCTTTTTTTTCTGCCTGTCTTTTTGTGTCTTTCAAGTCTTTACTACGTGTATGCAATACAATTGTATCAGTTAATCTATAAATTATAATCTTAAATGCAAACTTTCCACTTTAGCTGCTTTGCTTCAGCCTAAAACGGCTCTGACTGTCCTTTGTACACTACTTGTCGGTTTTTCTCCAAGACAAAAATTTTATGTTGAGAACCACATTACTGGGTCCATGTTCTAGTTTTAATCTTCCAAAGCATCCAATTTTAATTCAAACTGATCTGTCTCTAACCCTTCTTTATTCCTAAAAATTAACGTTTTCCTTTGTTTTGTATACTTTTAGTACATTTTTTTTACGATATTTATCTAAGTCTTTCTACATATGTTTTGTGTCTTTAAAATGCTTGGCTCCTAAAACAACATCAACAGATAATTTTAGACGATAAATTTTGACGTTGCCTTCTGTTACACCTCTTGTATTATTTTAGATCAACTTATCGTCCATATTCTATATAAATGAACGTAAAAGTACCAGGCTTTATGGGTACCCTTGCCTTACATCTTTCATAGTTTTGAATAAATTCGTTAGCCTCTGGCCGTAATTAACTTTTTTTTGTACATGTTTAGATTCTTTTCAATTTTTTTGTCATTCTTATACCTATCCCTGTTAAATCTAGTTTGACCCAAAACATGTGTCTATTGATGTTATTGAATGATTTTTTTAAGTCCACGAACACAGCATATAATTGATTGACAACTATCTATAGTTTATTTTCAATCAAATCATTTAGTAAAAAAACATGATATCTTGTTCTGCCTTTTACTTTGATGCCAGCCTAACACTCTTTTATCATTCTTTACTGCTCCACCTATTTTTATACTCTTTTAGCGATTTTAATCGTTCAAATATTGGATGCTACATTTTAAAAGCCACTTCTCTATAGTTGTAACGTCCTTCTACTTCTATCATGCCTTGTGAATTTGATGGTTCTTTGCCATTTCCTACGCTTTTACAGTATGTGCGATAGTCTAAAAGCTATAAGGTATGTCTGTCGAACAAATCAATCAATTAAATTATTTGCGAATTCACGAAACAGTTATCCATAATTCTGTTTTCTTCTGTGTCTTTTCTGTTTGTCATTTTTCCCAAGATATTCTTTTGTTTGATGATGATTATACACTCTTTTAAAAATCTTTCTGGACTTTGCTTGTGATTTTTATACTCCGTTTTATGTTTTTCGTATAATATGTATCATTGTTGTCTCTTGACAAATTTTTAAAATTATTCTTTTATGCGTCTTTCCTTATTACCATCCCTCTTTTTTTCTGTTTTAATTATTTACAAGCTTTCCCAAACTAATTAAAGCTCTGCTTTCCGCTACTTCGCTTAGTTTTCTCAGGCTTGTTTAATTTTTGTCTTATATTATTCGATCTAATTTTTTTACGTTATACTCTAATTCTACTTTTACTCTCCCTTTTATTTTTTTAGTAATATTTAATTTCACCTATAATCTATATTTCCTGCTCCATTATTGTGGAATCCTGATCATAAATTTGCAATGATTAACCTTTAAAGATGTTATCATTTTTATTTCCTTTGCTACCTAAGTCATTACATTACGTAACCTGTCCCATTTTTTTGTAATATTCATTCCGTATGAATATTCGCCCATTGGCGTGCTCTGCTAGCCAATCTCCTAATTTTTATACTTTGAAAATGAATCATAATAATATTTATCATATAAATGTATCAAATTTCTTATAAGATTAGCAATCCTTCTCTTATTTATTAAAGAAGCTTAAAATAGCTGAATTATTCGATTTAAAAAATGATGATCAAGATATATAATAATTTTTTTTTATTTGTCAATTTTATTTGTTCATATATTCCATTTCAAAAATATTTTTTCTCATAATGATGTGATAAAAAAATAGAACATTTAATAAATCGATTGCTTGGGCTAAGACTTCAGACACATACACAGATGTGATGTATTGTGATTTCATACAACAAGTAATCAAATCTAACTAGGCATATATTACCAAGTGCATTTATATGGAACAAATAGAGTTCTTTAATTAGGTTGACTACTCACTCTTTTTTAAAAAAAATTAGGATTTATTTTAAATTCTTATGGAACAACTATAAAAGCTATAACAAAAATAAAAATGATCGGACTTTAGAATAAATAATATAACATCTTATATTTCATCAATATAAGATTATGTATATACTTATATTACTATAATTATTACGTTGATTTATTGCATTTATGCTTATTACATTTTTTGCGCACTATATACTCATTTGATACAATTGCCACCAGTCGCTTTGAAAAGGTTTTATAATATCTAGTGATATTATGTGTTTTATTCAGCTGAAGCTACTCCTTACTATTTATAATACTTTGACAGCGTAAATTCTAATATTTTTGTTAGTATGATCAAAATTTTTCTGCTTGATGTATTGATAAAATTTGTAAATAAAATTTGAAAAATTTCCTACAGATTTTCAATTTGTTATATTAGAGTAATTTATTATTTTTATACAGGTTTTCTGTTTTTAATAGTTTTTAATACTCACAGCTATGGTAATTCTAGTTTATAAAATATTCTAATAAAGTCAAAATTAGTAAAACTTAGACATTAGACAAATCTAACTTTTTTAAAAGGTATTAGTATTGAGAAAACAAACTTTTTTAATTAATTAAAAAATAAATACAAAAATGTAAACAGAATGATAAATATTCATTAGAAAATGTCATCTTTTTCAATATTATTAAAAATATTAATAAAAACATTATGAATAAAACGCGTCAGAAGCCTTTTCTGGTGTTTTTACTGAAAGTGAGTAACCTTATTAACCGATAAATTATAGTAGCGTTTTTTCTGTGTTAAAAACAGATACATGTAATAAGTTAAGACTTTATATATTATGTTTCAATTTAAGGAATTATTTTTCCAGCTTATTTCACAACATCCAATCCCGATTGATATCTTTTCAATATAAAATTTTTACCGACACTTTTTCACATAAGTATTGCTTTCCGTGTATACGCCCCTTATAGTATACTAAGTCTTACTCTAATATTACGCATGATTATTATTCGCTCAGTAAATATGACTATTTTAGAGAACCAGATTATTTTTAATCAAACTGATCATTGAACAATCAGCAATCAGATGCCTGACAAAGACTTTTTTTAATTTGAACTTGAAAAACGATGTATTTTCTACATGAAATTACTGTAATATATGAATAATATACATATGGCAGTACCAATCTGAAACCCTTCATGTGTTGCCATATGTAATATCATATGTAATGCCGTATCTAATTACATATGTTTTTACATACGAAATCGCATACAGAATGCCGTTCTATACTTTAAGGGGTTTTTTTCAATAACTTATTTAAATTGCACTATATCTCTATACTTTTAATAAATTTCTAAAACCTAAAATTTATCAAAAGTGTGACCGAATAGTTTATATCTGAAACACTAAAAGTGGAGGCAAAATTTACGATGAAACAAAAAAACATTTTTGGACGGGTGCTAGGGGTAAGGGGGGAGTATGGTTGGAAGCTGGAAGCTGCGGGGAGGAGGTGGGAGTTAGGTAACGCAATTTTTGGGGGGCCAAATTTCACGGTAACATAACGAAATTTACTGATTTTGAAAGGGTGCTAGGCGGAGCTGGGGGAAGGGGTTGGTGGGTAGTAAAGGAGAGCTAGTACTCGCCCTGAAACACAACAGCTATACGAGGTGTGTTCAAAAAGTAAGGTAACTTTGTATTTTTAAGAAAAAATATTTATTTATTTATCAATATTTATGTTGTCCCCTTCAAAATAATCCCCCTCAGATATAATACACTTGTGCCAGCGTTTTTTCCAATCCTCGAAGCAGATCTGATAAGCACTTTACGGTATAGCCTTGAGCTCTTCCAGCGATGCAGTCTTTATCTCTTCAATCGTTGCGAATCTCCGACCTTTCATAGGTCTCTTTAGTGTTGAGAACAAGAAAAAGTCACATGGGGCCCAATCCGGTGAATATGGTGGCTGAGTCATGACTGTGGTGTTGTTTTTGGCCAAAAAATCTCTCACAAGCAAAGATGAGTGAGCAGGGGCATTATCGTGATGCAAAAGCCATGAATTGTTTTTTCA
>JAPYYV010008694.1:0-12968 GCA_030522625.1 Copidosoma aretas | reverse complement strand
GTGAGTGCAAAAGAGACAGCATGACATTGTGTATTTGTCGGACCCACATGTTTTTATACTGTCGTCTGTTGACTTACTGGCAGGTTTGTTTGCAGAATATAGCCTCCGTGATACCAGCGTTTGCAGCGGGAGCTTTTCCATCGATTATTCCCTTTTATTCACAAATCTTTCAAAATATATGATTTCCTTGACAATACTGCTGCTTAGTGTTGACGATCGACAATGCCGTATTAAGGCTATATACAGTGTAGCTGTACTCTCTCTTAATGTGAGACAGCTGATCGCCCAGCGCTTGGTGCTCTCTCGATGCAGGGGCTCACACTTCCCGAATCGGGAGAGCAGACGCACCAAACGTTGGGGGCGCTACTCGTACTAGTGTGTCTTCGTGTGTGTGTGTGTCCTTTGGCCTGTATATGAGTGTGTCCACTCCCTTTACTAGAAGCATCAATGTCGGATAATGTTTCGTTGCCGCACATATAAAGCAGCTTCGCTTCTGTCGGGTGTCCTGAGACCCTTCATGCGGTTTTTTTTNTTTTACTCTGTTTCCATATATTTTTTTTTCATAATTAAATCCCCTGCACCTGATCTTTCCTTTCTTCTTCGTATAATATGTCCTACGATTCTAAAGGTCATCGGTGGATGATCAGACTTTCTTTTAGTTACCACTTAATGTTTTAACAGCACCATAGCCTTCCGTGTTGACCTCTAATACAAAATTGGAAGCAATCTCTTCCCTTCTCGTACATGAGTTATATATCCGTCCCAATCTCCGCTTGTATACCCATTCTTCATGATAAATCCTAAGTTTTAGCACAATTTTGATACTTTTTTGCTTTCACTTTTCAAATAATTATCCTCTAACTTTCTTTGGATACAAACATTATAGTCTGTTTCTATTTGCTGGTCTCCTATTCTATGGTTTAAATAGCCAGTTATTAGAATTCTGTTTCCACCTTCCACTTGGTTTAGATTATAATACAATATCATTTAAAATGAACATTACATTAACTGCACAATTTTTTCAATCACTGTTGTGGTTTTAGGGGTACTTTTTGTAAATTTACAATCTTTATCAGACTGATTTGTAAATGTCACAACTGTACGCGAAAGGTTCGACTAATTTCGACGTCCTAATGTGCCATAGAATTATGTTTTGGGTGGTGTGGAAATCTGCTTACTAAAAAATAATTTCATGAACACATTAGTTTAACTGTATACATTTTTTGGTTGGTTTTAACGAAACATTATTTCATTAATACATTGGTTTTACTTTGTAAATTTTTTGACTGTGATGAAGCGTGAGGGAGGGTCAAAAAAATATAAAATAAAAAATACGTAAAAATCAACAGAACTTTCCTTTGTTTTCCAAGGGAGCTGTGGAAGAGCAGATGGGGGTGTGTATAGGAGCATAAGGAGCGGTGGGAGAGTGGGGTGAAAGCTGCCAGCTCCACACAATACAACTACAAAGGAAGATATACACATTTGTTTTACTTTATAAGTTTTTGGACTGCTCTTTATAAAAAGTGTTATCGTCTGGGGTTTTGTTAAAATTTATTATTATTTTACTTATAAATTTATCATATCGTTCTCATAAATTTCTTAAAGCTTCTCAAATATTCGCACCAAGGTACGATAGAAATTTCGCCTGCCTCGTAGTTCAAACTACCAGCCGCCAGGTGGCTACCACTCTCCGCAAGTGCAATAGCTATGTCTGGGGCTTAAGTAGGCGCGGTTGATGCCTTTCTTGGCTCTCGAGCCCCGACGCGAGTCAGAGGCATTGGTCCGGTCATTAATTGAACCTAATAAAACCACTTTGTTTAAAAATACCAATCTGGGTATTCTTATTCAAGACCGACCTGTCTCCTTCCATCAAACGATCATCGCATCTTACAATTCACTGCTTATTAACTGACGCTTGTTGGAGCGCACTCTTACATTCAGGGGACAGGCTGCTAGCGACATCATTCGGACTCCAGACGACTACAGGGACGACACAATTGGCATCCACCTTAAGGAACCAACGATGCAGACGACGTTCACTCTCGCTCTCTGTTCTCGTCGTCTCGCATTCCGCCTCGCTTGTCACCCAACCCCAGAGTGCACTTATAATAAAAGTAATGTAAGGTGTTGTGTGGGAAAGACAGTATAAACTGAAAAAAAAGTAACCCTGAGGTCCCATAACGCTAACGCCAGTGAGTACATGAAGTTATGAAACCTAGATGGGCTTACACATAGCTACACAAGCAGGATATATTGTACTATGCAGATTGAGAAGAGAGCGAGAACGTAGGCCGACAGTCATAAGACCGTAGAAGTCTCGCAAACAAAGCCACTGCGGCTTGGTACAGTGCGAGAGTCTACCGCGCTGGCTGCGGGACCGTAAGAGTCCCGTAAGCAGAGCTACTACGGTTTTACACAGTGCGGGAGTCTGCAGCGCTGGCTGCGGGACCGTGAGAGTCCCGTAAGCAAAGCTACTGCGGTTTCACACAGTATGAGAGCCTGCCACGCTGGCTGTGGGACCGTGAGAGTCCTGTAAGCAGAGCTACTGCGGTTTTACACACTACAAGACTCTGCTACGCTGGCTGCGGGACCGTGAGAGTCCCGTAAGCAGAGCGACTGAGGTTTTACACAGTGCGAAAGCCTGCCACGCTGGCTGCGGGACCGTGAGAGTCCCGTAAGCAGAGCTACTGCGGTTTTACACACTGCAAAATCCCGCGATTTGAGCTGATAAAGTATTGTGTAGCGCGGGATCAGCCGTAGGAAGATGAAAGTATGGTATTTGGTCATCTATCCTTGTGTAAACTATGCGGTAATATATTCACGAACTGGGGGGAGCAGCAGCTTTGCGCGTTGAGTGTCACTGCACGTGTTAAAGTAAATGAGGTAAGGTGCGAGCTGCTGTGTAATATCCGCTTCAGTGACACTCAACGCGCAAAGCTGCTGCTCCGCCCAGTTCGTGAATATATTACCGCATAGTGTACATCGAGCGGTGCACTTGTATAACATTCTGGCAGCACACAACTCTGTTATTTTTCTTAAAAAAATATTTTTTTTATCATGAATTAATAATTTTACGATACGATTTAACTGCAAGCTGCTGTTAAACGCACATTTTTCATTGTAATTCAGCGGTCAGCACATACATACATACAACCATACATACATACATACGCAAATACACTCACTCACACACATAAACGTCGAAATATACAAAATTTTTAATGTTTTTGAGGACTCCTTTTGATCGGCAGTTTTTTGCTGGTTTTATCTTGAATTCGCAAGGAAATTAGCTCTTCAGTGGCTCATTTTCTTCGTCTTGGCCTGTAGAGTGCGATTTGCCTAGTGTCACCCCCTTTTTTCTAGCTCTGTGAAGAGCTGTGTCCGGAAGAAAGGCACGGAAATCGGCAAAATAACGCTTAAAACTTGCATTTGTATTTTCAATTATAACTTTACTCCTAATACAACTACCATATCCCCTATTAACCCAGCTAAAAGTACTTAGAAAGAGTTTTAATATGTACAGAACGAAAGTTATAAGCGTGCTTTTCTTATAAAAACTCGATTCTCCATCATTGTTGAACATTGCTTCAAAACCCTTTTAAGGTTCCTTCTGATTAACGCTTTTGATTTATTTAGAGCTTTCGTTGAATCTCTTTGACAGCGCTATAAAGTACTCCGTTAGAAAATGTCATACCTTAAAATACCTCAAAAGCAGATCTCCAAGCGATGAAGTGACACTATGATTTTTACTAATTCAAATGATTTTAAAGTATTCAACTACCCCGAAGCTCTGAACAAAGTAAGAGTATCTGCTTCAATTGTAATCGAAAGCGCTTGCAAAAAGCTTTAATGTAAGCTCCATTTAAATCATAAATATTGCTTGGATGGAAAGTTATAAGCAAATCAAAATAACGTTGGATACTCTTCAATTTTGTTGATTACAAGTTTTTTTTGACACCAACTTGAATCGTCCGTAACTTTGGCCCTGATCGACGTTTTGAGCTCATCTGGTGCTCTAATTTGAGCTTTTTCTAAGTGTTTTTGCTTGGTTCAAAGTGTATATCGTAGCTATACCCTAAACCAAGTTATGGTTGAAAATACAAAAGCAAGTTTCATGTGTCATTTTTCCGATTTCCGTCCCTTTCTTTCGGACATCACAGCTCTTCCCAGAGCAAGAAAAAAGGGGGTGGCACAGGGTGAATCGCACTTTGCAGACCAAGATGGAGAAAATGAGCACTCGTAGAGCTAATTTCCTTACGCAATCACGATGAAACCAGCAAATAACTGCCGTTAAAAAAATAGTTATCAAAAACATTAAATTTTTTGTATATTTTGACAAATACATACATACATACACACGTACATACATAAATACATACATACATACATACATACATGCATACTTAGCTTACTTATGGCCATAATGACTTATCAATGAATTATCAAGACGACGATCATAATTTTTATTACATCATTTGCTTTATTCAAAAGGAAAATATTAAAATTTTACATTAAAGTTATTGTACTAAAGAAAAAATTTTATACAAATATCCCAAATTAATCAGTTTTAAATATCAGCGATCAGAACACAATAAGTGCTTTTGGACGCGCAGAACCAAAATCGAGAAGCGCTCAGCATTTGAGATACATTTTTACATATCATATCTGCAACTGACATAATACTCGAGGTTGCGTTTGACAAGTATACTCGTACATGGATTTATCTTTGGTAGTAATTCAATATTAATCAAAATAGTATCTGAGATATCCAATTCAACTTTATACGCGTAAAAGTATGAATCGAAATACATGTTTCGATTCTTTCTTGCAAAAAAGTATACATCATCTTTCATTTTATGAATTTTTTCTTTTATAGCAAATCTTGGTTCTTCACCTATTTCGCTAATAAATACTTCGTCTTTATGATACTTTTTTCCATGTATTTGTACCCATGCATAATTTACTGAATCAAATTATCCCTGAACGTTACCAACAATATCGATTATTTCTATTTATTAGAGAACCCATAATAACATCTGCTGTGTTTGTTCCAAACTCTTTCAGATCACAAAGATTTAATACAATTTTTACAGCTATTATTAGAGGTAGGTTCCTATGGCTTTTGGTAATTTTTAGCACCATCTTTTAATGATTTATTTTTTTGCTCTTACGGCATGCTCCAAGAATGAATAGGTGGGCCATTATCTAGCATTATAGTTGGAGTATGTGACATAAAGTGTCCTTTAGGAGGTCAATCACCAAATAGCTGTACATACAAATTGTGGTGTTGCTCAATGAATTCACTTATCATATATACATGCGAAACTGTAAAATTTGGTCTCAAAATTATTCCAATAACTTTCCTTAACATTTGGAATAGCTTCCAATATTTGTTGTTTCGTGGAATTAGATCACCTATCATTAAATTCAATTATCTACATAAGCACACCATCTCTGACGCAGACTGCTTAATGCATTCTTTTTTCACAGCTACCAGTAACATAATTTTTTACATCTTTAATTTTCAATAGAGCACGTTTGTTTCCAGATTCAAAATGACCGTATGGGAATGTTTCGATTCGGTTATTAGTTTTTTCTACTGTTAAAACTTAATCGATAAATATTAGAGCATTCAGGACTTTTCCAACTGTATACACCACCATTTATTCGAAAATATCATGCATGATATCTATTGATTTGTTTTCGGCTGTATGAAACTTATTGATGTGATCAAATGCACACTCCTCTTTAATACCGCATGTCAAATTTTTAAGGTCATGAGAATAATTCTCTTTTGATCTAAACTGAACTTTATCTTCTTTGCTCAAAATCTTACATTTAGCTGATGTTGCACGACACAGCCGACAATAATGATTTGCTGAAAAGCTTTCTACAAATCCACAACGGCTGTTTGTACCCAAATTGACCCCTTACATTAACATGCACTTGAAATAAACAGTGTGTTTCATTCCGTCCACATTAACTTTAATCCCTTTTTCTGATAGAATATTTAAATCATCAATGTCCTCTTTGAATATTAAGTGGTTGCCGGATTTAAATCTGTCTTCGGAATGAAAAATACTTGACAAGAAACAATTATTTAATTTCGACGAGACGTGCGGTGGAAGAGATGCTAGTGATATATACACTTCTTCAAATTTTTGTTTGCTGGCGTGACTGCCAAGAGGATTCCCGGTTTCAACATCGTCAAAGAATATATACAAAGGATAAACATTGCGGTTACTTTGACACGTGTATTTCCACTTCTATAGATTGGATTGAACTATATTTTGTATATAATCAGTTTCCTGCAGTAATCTATCTTTATATTTTTCCATTTCCCTTAACACACCAGGTATCTCTAAGATAATTTTAAGTGTATGCTGCATAGAAATGTGTGAAACTGTAATTTTTTTCTTGGAAGTTGTATTTTCCCTAAAATTTGGCAGCTTTAGAACTGTCTCCTCTTCTATCTGACGTTCTAGAGGATGTAAAAAGGCAGAATTTTGTTCGTAAGCTTTGAATCTCAATTGTTGTGTTAGAAAATGTTTAAAATGATTTTTGTTATTTTCAGAGACAAAGTTAATTACACCTGCAGTACTTTCGTTTACAATACCTTTTAAATTTGCATTAATGTCCTCACTTATATATGGTATTAATAAGTGCGAAAAAATATCGTCAACTTTTTTTATGATTTCATCAACGCCACTACATGGAAAATATGGTAAATTATTTAAGAATAAAGTAAATTTAATTATTTCTAAATATAATTCAGAAGGTTTTATGGGTATTCAAAAATTATGCTGCTGTGAACAACTCATGTTTCAATGTACAAATATTTATTTGACTGTACCTAAACACATTATACTACTAAATTCAATGATTACTATGTAAATTTAATGTAATGTATAAATAATCTTAGTAACGATGTGACTACTACGTTCAACTGTTGAAAAAAAGATAAAAATTTTTTACTGCTATCTCTTCTGTTTCTTACATTTGATCTTTAGTTTTGCATGTACTTGTAACTGTTCTATTAATCGATTAACACTACTGTAATTGTCTTGAACCAGTATTTTGTAATCAAACTTCTTCAAGAAGTTCCAGATGTGCTTATTTAAACAAGAAACTGATTTCTTTGGCACTATGGCGCTTTTGAAACATAAATCTACAGCTGTGATGGGAGAATCAACTTTTTACTCGTGGTCGCCCAATACTACATACGAGTGTACAATTTTTGGAAATCTTCCAATAACAGATGTAAAAGGCGATATGCTTCTTTGATTCTGTGCGAATAAACTTTTTACAATCTGTTTTTTTGTTTGGAAGTCCTCTATATCCTGAAAAAAAACAAAATCAGATTTGCCATCAGTATTACAGTATTAAATAATAATTCTCCTCTGGCCGAAAAAGTGATACTTTGTGATCAGTGAATCGGGTTACGAATTAGGAATTTATAAAAAAAAAAAAATGAGCAAAGACGACTGTATTTTTGACTAAGACGTTGAGTAATCAGTACTACACTTGGACTGTGTTCCACATGTAAGTAAAATTGAGTACATACAGTAAAAAGTTAAATAACGCACAATTCCAAATTATTAGAATTTTAATTATTGTACGTAACAAAAATGTATAAAATATTATCCTCACTTCTTCAGCATTTATGATAAAATAACGAAAAATTTGAATTTAAATTACCTTGCATATGAGACAAAATGAGTCCAAAGTCTCTTAGATAGTCGGATTCCACAATGTTTTTATTTTTGATCGTTTCGATCCTTAAGGTCCAAGTACAGATGGTAATACTACCAAAGCCAAGACCTGCTTTTCAGCTAAATATTAATAGTTATGTTAATGTATCCAAAAATAATATTATTCGATTTAATTTAAGTTGCTATAAAATAACAAACCTTTATCTAATTCCTTATTAAAGATTTTGAAGTCGATGTCTTTGTTTCATTTTTTCTTCGATTTAGCAAGACTTACGATCAAGCGACTAGCTGCAGGCCATTCCTTCTTTAGTACGTCTTTTTAATCTCCTAGATCCGTTTCAAAGCCAAGCTTTGTTTTAACACCAACAGTGACATAAAATTTTTGTCGAAGTCGTTTACTTTTATCCCACACGTCTTCAAAAGTGTTATTTATTTCAGTGATGTGCTCTCTTCCTTCTCTGTACTTCTTAGAGTCAATGTCCACTGTGCCTTGAAACAAATAATGCGCATAGTAAAAAAAAGCACAATACTGAATATCGTAAATTGATAATTGATTCAATTTTTATTTGTATGGGACCTGCGTCTGTACACGGTACGAATTCTACAGTTATATACTTTGTTGTGTAATTTTTTTTTATTACAATTACATTAGAAAATTAAGATATTGTAACACTTGGAATTACAAATTAACATACCCGTTACATTGGTCGATTTTTTGGGTACCGATAATGTTATGATATTAACTTTGATAGCTTCTTGTCTTAGTTTACGGTATTTGTTGTACACAATACCACTTGCTGCATTTGGACCGGGAACATCAGTTGCTTCTTCCATTGCATATATATAATACCGATGTTTATCCTCTGTTGGGAACAATTTTTGAATAGAATCCGAAAGAAATGAAAATCGTTGTCCATCAATACTGAAAAAATAAGAGTGAAATCGATGAATTAAGAATTGATCAAAATTTTGAGGAAAATTTGTAAACGTTTCCTATGTTTCATAGAATTATATCTTGGTGTTCAGTACTAAAGATTCGAAAAAATTATGTATCATAAGATTAAAGTGACCATTTTCTGAATTTATTATGACCGTAGGTTACAAATAGTACGCGAGATGATTAAAAAAGTTGACTACCTTGGAGTAGGGATGCGACAGAGATATTTAACTTTTGTCGCCTATTAGGTAGGTAATAAGAGCGCAACTTAAATATAATAAGATTGCAAAATGGTTTATCCTCAAGAACATTTATTGTTACCGTTTTTTACTGTAATGTAATCAAATAAACCGTTTTACATGCGATTTCAGCAACTATAGAAATCCAAAAATTATTTCATTAAAAGTTTGTACATTAAACAGTTAGTTTAGTCGATTCAAAGTTTACCAAATTTATTTAAGTGATTTTTAAATTGAACGTTATCTCCAGTCTTGTAACGCTAGCATGAATCTTTAACATTTTCTAACTCGTGTATGAATTTTTTTGTAAATCGATTTTGGAATTCATATGGTAGTCAACCTTTTATCAACAAATAATTTATTGTTATGTTAACTTAATGAATTTATGGAAACCACAACACATCGAGGAGAGGTCGTTGAATAAAGTGTTAGAATAATGAATGAACGTGTAACATTATATTAACATTATGGATGACAATTTGTCTTAAACAAATTCACCAAAGAATCTAAATGTAATGACGATCACGTATATATAACTGAAAAAACGAAAATTAATACTATTCACACTCCACAATTGATAATTTTTCTGTAGATGTTCGCGGCAACGACTAATATATTTTCAGATACTTCGCCGATTAAAAAACGAAATTGTCGGAATAAAAGTGTAATAATATGTTATAACGATAAATCGTCTTACTAATAACCATGATAATTAAATTTGTGTTCTATAATTAAACCGCATAAATGATGCCTATTGAAGTAACAACTTCATCATGTTCATCTTCGTGGCTCTCTTCATACTCATGGCTGGTATCAATGTTTTCTTCCCCACTCTCTTGACATGTTTCAATATATTTTTTGTCCCGTTCAAATGCGTGCAATATCCCGTTACTTATGTCATAACGTTTCAAGATTTGGTATACATAATTATCAGATTTATGAGAGTCACCAGTTGCAGCTTCTTAAATGTAAAACATAATTACAACGGTAAGATTTTGAAGTATATGTTTTAAATAGATGTTTATTGTATTCGCGCTTAGTTTTGTAAAAAAAGTTTGTTATCACTTTAGCTAGCCAGAAACACTGCAGGCATCATTCTCATTAATCGTTATTTTAAAAAATGAGTTTGATTTTAAAAAGTTTGGTAAAGTATATAGACAAAATAAAGTTGGTTTTATACAAATTGTACAGATAAAGCCATATTAAGGCTATAGAAATAAACGGGAATCATAATAACTGTAACGTCAATAATTTTATCATTGTTTAATTTAACTGATTTCGAAAATTCTGAATTTAGTGGTTCTCGACATACTTTAAAGAGTTGCGTGTATTACACGGTTACATTTACGCAAGTTTTTGTGAGAGTTATAAAAATGTCGATGAATGTAGAGGTGAATACTAAACAACCATGCCTTATATACAAGTAAGAAAATAAAGTAATGGACATACCGAACTATAATCGCTGCTGCAAGAAATTATTTTCTGAAGAGTGCAAACGTTTCACCACTGTCTGATGGGGTTCGACGTTATTTGCAGGTGATGCTGAAGTGCCCAGAGAGGAAACCATAAGATGTCTAAGATCGTCAACGGGGGATCAAGTCAATATATCTATATGTAATACATAAGTTAGCCTACAGTTGGCTGCAGTCACATTTCAGAGCGCTACTCCCTACTCCTCCCACATCAGGTCCGCGTGTTCCTATAGCTGATCCAATATACTCCCGCACTACATAGAACTTTATTAGCTCAAATCACGGGACTCGTACGGTCCCGCAGCCAGCGTGGCAGAGTGTAAAACCGCAGTAGCTCTGCTTGCGAGACTTCTACAGTCTTATGACTGTCACATTGTGGCCTCTCCAAGTATAGAACCAAGGTTTCTCTGTTTACAGAATCTCCTTGGCTTCACGCATGGGCTGTTAGGGTACTCTTTATGTTCTACCCATCACAGTCCTCCATAGTAGGTATACATCTCTATTAGCCGTAACGTAATAGTCTCAAGCATTGGACGGTAGAGTTCTGATGGTTTTCGCGACTCACTGGTTACCATTTTTTTTCTGTGTGGTTGCAAAATAAATTTGGTGAGGGCAAAATGGGAGGAAAAAGGAGTGTAAAGGATAATTGGCGAATAGAGGGGAGAAACACAAAATTTTTTCGAAATAAAAAACATGCAAAAATTAAAATAATTTTCCCTTAAAATATTTTTAACTTATCGTATGTAAGAATTAAATCACTGATGCTTTATAGTTGGTTAAAAATTGGTCATGAATTAATAGTCAATACTTTGATAAATTAAAGTGTTTTTCTTATTTACGAGAATTAACGGTTTTCTATGCTTATAATCTATTTACCTTCTGAGATCAAAGATAAAACTTTTAAAATAACAATATTTAGACAGATACAAAATTATTTTATGCAATAAATTAACTTGCTGTTTCCAGGGTTACTGGGATAAAAAACTGGGGGGTCTAGGTTACATTGTTATTTGATCTATAATTTATTTAATTAAAACATGACCATCTCGCTCTCCCCCGGGTTACTGGGTTAAAAAGCTTGGGGTTTGGTTATGTTCCTATTTATTGATTTTGTTTGGTTATGTTGCTATATCTATTTATTTAATTAACATAGTATTAACTCGCTGTCCCCCCGGGTTACTGGGTTAAAAACTTGGTATATTGTATAATTGGGAATTATTAATTTGAGTTATAGGGTCTTCGGGTCATTCGAAAAATAGCGATTTTCTTGGCGATTCTAGTGACTCCTACTGGCGACTTTTAGCGATTTGAGCCTCGCCATTAGTGACATCAGACTTGACTGATCTGGGAACTCTGCAACACTTATGCCCACAGGGTTGGTATAGTATACGTAACTCTTTTTTTTCTGCATCTGGACAGAATAATTCATGCCTTAAAATCATCTCATGTCATCTTTAAGATGCAAATTTATTCGTCGAAATTCTTCAGTTAAAACTGAAAAAGTGACCCGACCGACTGACCACAAAAAAACATACCTTATGTTGACATAGCTTGATTTTATTTAAACCCACTGCGCATTACTTCTTGCCCGTAATCATCGAAATTTATACAGCAGCATATTCGATCAAAGCTAGGGTTTTGCGATACTCACAAAAAGTATCGATTCTTACGGTATCATAAAATCGATGCCTTAAGAAGTATCAGTGTCAAAGTATCGATACTTTTTACTAAGTATTAAATGGTATCGGAGTATTAGTTGAAGTATTTTTTATTTTAAACAATCATTATCTTCTTCAAGCACTTATTTTATAAGCTAGCCAGTATGGCTTGTAGTATTTTAGAAATTTTTTAAAACACATAAATACGTATAGTATTAGATGGTTAATTATATGTCAGATGAAACACCACACGAAATTGTTACCGGCTTTTGCTTATCAAAAATATTTATATCTAATGGTAAAATTAATGTACTTGTGCACACATACGTAAAATATTTAATGAAAACATAGTACTTTCTGAACTGTTATTAAAAAAAATAACATAGCCCAACAAAATTTTGAAAAAATTTAGAAACAGAAACGCAAATATACATTTCCGAAGATTTTTGGTGCGCTGAATCCGAATCTGGCATCAGAATTGCTCCATCACGTCAGGTTTTTGAGATATCCTAACCTAAATGGGCAAAAAACACTGTTTTTAGACATATTTGAGGTTATGTGACATCTCGAGGTAATTTTTTGTTCAACAACCAGTAACATTACTTGAAAGTATGATCCTTTAACTTCAAAATCAACTTCAAATCATCCAGATTTATTTTGTTTTGACCGAGATATGATGATTTCAAATTTGTTCCTCGCCGATTCACAAAAATCTAAGTCAAACCCAGAGTATAAGCTACTTCTAGGAGCAGATTTTCCAAAAAAATATTATATTAACCACAGTTTCTGTCTAAGCGTTTAAAAGGCAGGTAATACGAATTAGCTCTATGTTTATAAAAATTAAAAATGGTGCTCTCAATATGGCGGACGAAAAGAACTACGTTTAAACATTAAGGATTCGAGTTTCCAATAGGTTTGTCTGAATTTGTGATATGTTGCACTTATAATCA
>JAPYYV010008693.1:2098-17282 GCA_030522625.1 Copidosoma aretas | reverse complement strand
TCACGGAAAAATCGTCTCGTTGGTCGGCAGGTATCATCACGGAGGGGAACGACATATCGCAGCTGCTGGTGTCGGTCGTGCTGTCCTATTACGCGGGCAAGGGTCACAGGCCCAGGTGGATCGCCGTTGGGATTTACACGGTAACAGTAGATGTTGATTTATTGCGTTGTTGTTATTTGCACAGAGACAGCGGGGAACTTTTTTCTTTTTTTTTTTTTTTTTTTATTACATTCATCCAATAGGTTGATCGCCGTAACTGGGTCCGCAAATCGTCAGCTGAGGAAAACAATGGCTCGTTTTAAGTTTTGAATTCCAAAAGAGCATCGTCGGATGGAAAATACACATCACGTTATACATCAAATTTATCGCAACATTGTTTTACAAGCGTATTAAAAACAAAACAAATTCATTTCACGCGAACTTTATGAATCTGTCAGATTATTACGATCCAGTGAAATTTCAGCTTGTGCATATTATACACTATAATTACAATGTATTTAGGACTCCTTTCAACGATATCATTTTAGGAGCTTTTTTTTTGTCATGTGAAATATTTATCGCGGTAATTATTGTAAAAATTCTATTCACTTATTGCTTCAACGGCCTGCAGACGTACGTGGATGATTTTTTCATAGATTACAAGATAAGTTAATGTCATATTTTTCCAAATATCCATCGCACGACAAGTTTTAAAAATGAATTAATCAACACGATTTTGAAATTCCTTCATTAGGTGTTGCATTCTCGAAATAATGTCGATATAATACGTTTTTGAAATTTATTCATGAAATGTGTTTTGAAAATACAGAAATGCAGGGATATGTTTTAAAACTCGGAAGCAAGCTGAAGAGGTTTTTAAATTGAAAAACGAGATGATTCGTACTTCCACTCAGCTGACGAAATACTCGAGAGATGCTGCGATAAAAAAAATTATCTTGTCGCTGTCGTGCGCGCAGATACGCATCGCAAGCTCGCGAAAAGCACAAGCTTTATGCAAATCGAATCAGGGAGCGCGTCTGTATCTAACTCGCGACGTATGCACGCACGTATGTACCTATTCGTAGTATATGAGCATCAAAGTCGCGGAGGTTTCGTTGATGGTACCATGTATACTTACATGGTGCGTGTGTTCGTGTGTAGGCTTGTGACGTCACAAAATACAACGGCATGCGGAGACGCATTATCTTCCAGCGTCTGTTAACGCTTCGTACGAGAGAGAGAGAGAGAGAGAGAGAGAGAGAGATCCTCGTGCGCGATTGCGCACAATTTTCGGATGATTTATGAAATTAGGCGTTACGGCGCGTTTTCTCCCTCAGCTCTTTGTTACGGTCTTCAACACGTTTCGATGAGTGTTTTTAAATACCAACTAAGGGTTTCGAGCGAAAAGCTCGAACGAGTCATATAGTCGTTAAAATAGCATCAACGATTTACGTCACATTAATTAAAGCGAGATAAGATACGCGAGGACCAAAAATAGTACATTACTCACCTAGGGAGGAAAAGTAAAGAACGTCTCGGAACACAGGCATTTGACGCACGAGGCGAAGCCGAGGGTGATAAGCATGTGTTCTGAGGCTTTCTTTATTTCCTCCCGTGGGTTATATACGATTTTTCACCAATCCTGCGCCGGCAGGAGGAATCGTCGTTCCGCGAAGCGGGACGAAAGTTCCTACTTTCGGCGCTGCATGGTGAAACAAAAATTTCATTTACTTTGCTTTTTTCGATCGGAATGCCCGGATGCGCGGATGAAAAAGAAACGCGTTGAACCAAGCGATTTTGAAGAATTGTCTGAACTCGGTTAGAATTCATAGCCAAAAATCTTGAAACCCCGCAGGTAGTGCTGTTCTGCTGCCTGACGATGCTGCCCCACTTCCTGTACGGCCCCGGCGAGGACGCCCTGCTCCTGACGAAAGAGTACGGCCCGTCGCTCGAGCTCGGCACGAACAACGCGACGAGCCTGATCCCAGAGAAGCAGCGCAAGTTCCTCTGCAAGAACCGCACGAGCACGTCCCACTGCATCGAGGCCGACGGCAACTTCGCGCCCCAGGTGCTGCTCTTCGTCGCCCAGCTCGTCTCGGGGATCGGGGGCTCGCTGTACTACACCCTCGGTGTCTCCTACATGGACGACAACATACAGAAATCAAAAACGCCGGCTCTCATCAGCTTCTCGTACTTCCTGCGTATGCTGGGCCCGGCCTTGGGCTACGGGCTCGCCTCGTTCGCTCTCAAGTTCTACATCAGTCCGACCCTCACGCCTACGATCACCACCCACGATCCGAGGTTTGTGGTGCAGTTCTCTATTTTTTAACGTTGACGTTGTTTCAGCGATTCGTAACTTTATGCATTTGTATGCGGTCTCCATCATATAACTATTTATACAAGCATGCATGCAGCATTTTACGAAAAAAAAACAATCGACGAAGCGCACTCAATCAAGTTTCTAAATTACCGTACGGAGATAAATTTTGGGCTGAGAGAGTACAAGGGTTTTTGTTCATAGAACTCGATATATTATATGCTTTGACATTATATCCTTTCCCATATAACAAACTCTAATACATTATTCTTCCTTACTAAAATATACTTCCTACTGATATTTTTAGTTTTTAAAAAATTCGCCCACATACACGCACACGCGCGCACACTCAGAGTCGGAAAGAAATTCCTTTGCCAAGCACTTTTTTTTTTTTTACACAGGGAGGAAAAATAACTGCAAGAGATGTAAATCACCCATTTCACTATCGATAAATCTGCCCCAATGTTATTTGAGGAAAACAAAATCACAGAATAACCCTGTAATCTGTCGAAAGGTGGCTGGGTGCTTGGTGGCTCGGCTGGATAATCCTGGCGATCCTACTCTTCGTGTTCGCGAGTATCCTGGCGCTCTTTCCCAAAACCCTGCCCCGAGCAGCGGCACGAAAGGTCCTGGCCCAGGAGCGCAACAAATCCGCCACAAATTTAAAGGCAGCCGACACCCAGGAGCAGGAACTGCCGGCCTCCGTGGGAGACATGCTGAGGACCTTCAAGCGTCTGCTGACCAACACGACTCTAATGTTCAACAACCTCGCGGCCGTGTTCTATCTGCTGGGCTACATGCCCTACTGGATATTCATGCCAAAGTACATCGAGACCCAGTACAAGCAGTCCGCCTCGGCGTCTTCGCTCATCACCGGTACCGTGGGTCTGGTGTTCAGCGCCTTCGGTATCCTGATATCGGGCCTCGTCATCTCCAAGTACAAGCCCAAGGCAAGGTACCTTGCCGCGTGGAACGTCATGGTCGGCGCCATATCCATCCTGGGCATGATCTCGTACGCGTTCCTCAGCTGTCCGGCCAACGACAACCAGATCGCCGTAGCCGAGGATGGGTCCCTCAAGACCCTGCTGCCCTGCAACCAGCACTGCCACTGCGACTACGTCACTTATAACCCGGTCTGCTCGGAATTCGGACGGACCTTCATATCCGCCTGTCACGCTGGCTGCAAGACTATAAAGGTTATTACCCGTTGTGATTATATTGTATATACTGTATCGAGGGTTCGGACGATTTCGAGTCTTTGTGTGATTTTAAAGTTATGCCGAGAAATTTTCAAGAGTTCCCGGCGAGGCGTCCAAAACTCCGAGAGGACTGTCAAATGTCTTGACGAGACTTGAAATGAGATGTCTCTGAAAGACACCAGAATCAAACTGCCCTATATTTTCTCTGACAGCCTTTCGTATTATATCCATGCAAGAATTGAGATTAGACTAATAACTCATGTGTAATTTCAGGCTGATTCCAAGGGTAACAAGAGTTACTCGGACTGCAGCTGCATCAAGCCCAGTTTTGCTCACATCCCCGACCAGATGGCGCTAAACAGGACTAGCTCTGGTGCTCCATGGAGTCCGCTGAGTAGTTCGAGCGCGGGTTTTGAAGATCCTCACGTATTTGGGACTGCGGTACCTGGAGCCTGTCCGATAGATTGTCTGGACAAATTTTACATATTTTTGACGGTAGTTTGTCTGTTGAAATTCTCGGGCGCAACTGGCAGAGCTTCGAACTTTTTGGTGTCCGTTAGATGCGTCGACGAAAAAGACAAAACTGTGGCCATGGGCTTTGGCCTGACCATCATGAGTCTTTTCGCCTTCATACCGTCGCCCATTCTTTTTGGATATATTTTAGGTCGGTTGAATCGCGTATAAGAGCATTCTGATGAATGAAAATTATCGTAAAAGGATTAATTTACATTTTATTTTACAGATAAAACGTGTCTCGTGTGGGGAAAGACGTGCAGTGGCACGGGCAATTGTTGGCTCTACAACGGCGAGACTCTCAGGTATCTCCTGAACTTCACTGCTGCCTGTAAGATGGATTTTTATTTTTATTAAAATTTTTCGTAATTTTATTGGAGAATGATTGTTGATTTGTTCATCACCACAGCGTTCGTTACCATTGGCACGTTTTTCGACGTCGGGGTCTGGTACTACGTCAAGGACGTTAAAATTTTCGACGAAGAGGTCGAACTTGAGAATATTGCAGAAGAACCCGGTGATTTGTGAAAAATTTGTCGCCAAAATTATAAGATGCATATGCTTACAAAAATGGATGGCTCAAGAACTTTGGACGATGGTTCATGAGTTTGCAGTTACGCAAGGAATTACGGTATTGTAATTTTACTGACATTGCATCAGTTTCTTTAAATTCAATCAATGTCAAGACTTTGCAAAGAGATTTATCAAAATATTCGCATGATACATCGTCATATTGTTGAAAATAAGTATGGATAAAAATTGTTGATGATTGCGAAATGCATGTTGAAATATGTATGAAATAATGTGTGATCGGTTAATACATATAAGGTATTTTTAAATTTTGTATAAGTAAAATATAATAATTGTTATACATATGTTATCAAAATAGTTGAGAAAAATATGATTTTATAAAATTGATCATTGTTCCTATAACAACGTTATTGACTGTTTTTATACATAAATGAACAATATTACGAACAAATGTCCGGAATCGGATGTATTCATTAATCTTCATAGTAATAAATAATCCAAACACTTGATTATAAGAGAAATATTTATTCAAATAGAATATAAATATATATATATATATATATGTATACATTAAAAATGCCTTTTAAAATAATTATGCGGGGATGGATCGTTATTAATATTCATCTAAGTAACATCATTTCAGTATGGTCTGTAAAAATAACGACTGTCATAATATTTGACACGAACGTGTTCGGGCAGCAGCGTGTATGTACGTATATAAGATTATCTTTGTATAAAAGTACAAAAAGCCTATTCGCCACTTCAACATGATCAACCCTAAAAAGCCAGCCAGCAACGTACATCCTTACAAGTTTGTGCACAAGGGGCTTCCCTTCTTGGGCGGTTCGGGATCCGAGGCTTTCGAGCTCAAACTACCCCTCGAGTCGGAAACGTCCTCGTGCAGCCTCAGCCTTTCCCGCAAGTCCTGCAAACTCCCGAAACCAGACGACGAAGCCTGATCCCGGGACGGCGGTCTGACAGCGGCCGGCGAAGGATAGTCCACCGCCGGCTGCATTAGCTTCTCCAGGCGAAAGTTGCGATTCTCCTCCATCTCCTCGTAATAGCTCATCCTCGTCGGATTACCGTCCAAGTGGTGCGTCGCCACCATCATGACCGTGGGTGATCGTACCGAAGAGTCCTTGACCGCGGGATCGTAAGCGTCGATGAACGGAATGCCTACCTCGTTAAAGTCACCCTTCGACGCGGACAGGGGCTGCTCCCTCCGCAGTCTCGCGTCCATCCCCGCGGCTGCCACAGTTTGCGGGCTGTTGTGCCTCGAGCTCCTGATCAGCCTCGGGTCGTCATAGTCGTCGGGATTCGGGAAGCGCCTCTCGCCCACCGGCTGGATCCTCTGCGGTGGTCTGTTCAGCTCGTGCAGGTTCGTCTTTGGCAGTGGCCCTCCGGACCTAGCCACTACTGCATTGCTCGACTCGCTCTCAGCATCCGAGTCCAATTCTAGCGGCCTGTAGGACACTTTCGACCGCTTGCTCCGGCCGTCGTCGCTCCCGTCGTCCGAGCTGTCGTCTAGATCGTTCTCGGCGCTCGACTGCCGTAGTCCGTCTGGTATTCTGCGGTCCTCCGGTCTCAGGGGTACGTGCTTCGGTCTCCCGGAGGGCTCTTCTTCGTCGTTCGTACTCGCCACTGGATCGTTGGCCCTGTCCGTGGGATTCTCCATCGCGAGCTCTGGCTCCACCGAACTGACGACAGGATCTGTAGAAAAATCTCTTTGATGAATAGTACATAGTGTTGACCTTTGCGATATCAAAGATACAGTTTTCCAACAGTACCTGCTGCTGCTGCTGCTGCTGCTGCTGCAGCCTGGCTGTCGGTCGGTTCTACTTCCTGCCGGGACGACTCGAGCAGCGGCTCGGCCTGAGCCTTGGCCATGTCAGCCATCTCCACCCGGTCCCCCTGCTGTCCCTCCTCGTCGACTGAGTCGTAGATTTCCAGATCCGCGGAAAACAGCCAGGCACCCGCCTTCAGCAGCGCAGCGAGGACAATCAGTCCGGCCGTCAGGAAGCACAGGTAACCGGCCAGGCCGGTCCGGTGCAGGTGGCAGACGCTGCGGTTGAGGCCCCAGTGCCGGCAGGTGGACTCCACCAGTTTGTCGTAGCCCAATTTGCCGGGGACGTAGGCGAGGAAGCCGAGCAGGGTCAGGCCGTAGCCGATGGTCAGAGCCTTGTCCTGGACGTTGACGCTCCGAAGCAGCATCAGCAGATCCCCGATCACCGTCGAGGCTGTCGCGGCGTACACCAGCATCGTCGCTACCTGGAGCAAGAGGAAGATACAAGATTATCGGACAATATTGGACACGTCTTTTTTATGTATGTGAAAGTTCAGGAGTCGGGGCTGATGATGTCCTAGTGCTGCGAAAACACACGTCGCTGTACATCTCCATCGGTTTTTATTTGCGAGGAAAAAGGGAAAATTCCGTGTTCGCTATTTATTAATGATCCACCTCGTAATCCACATCTCAAGAATAAATAACAAATTAAAAATTGTAATTTGAACCATTTTTGGCGAATTTTCCGCCATTCGCGCGAAACACCTTTTTTTTTTTACATTTTTGCAAGTTGTAGCAAAACTTAAAAACATTTTTGAACCAAATTTTCATCAAAGCAAGGAAATACGAATACCTATAATTTGAGCCGAAAAAAAAATTTCTAGGGCCATTAGAAGCCCTCTAATTAAATGTCCAAAAATGGCCATTTTCGGTGGTTTTTATTTTTTTGTGGAAAAAGTTGTGGATCGATTAGTACTCATGAAAACTCATTTTCTTCGTATTTTCAAGCACTATTTTAGACTATTTTTTGTTTTCGACAAAAAAAATGTTTTGCATCGAAAATCGCTAAAAACCGGTTTAGGCACCTTTCTGTGATGCATACAATATATTATACATCGTAACGTACCTGATACATCAACCAGCCCAATTGGCAGCTGTCGGAACCACAGGGGCCCTCCGTCGCTTCGCCGCTCACTTCGATGCAGGAGCAGTTGTAGTACATTCTACCGTTGTACCGGTTCTCCACCGACAGACAGCCGGCATGACAGGGACTGTAAAACGTCCAGTCTCTCCGGCTGTCGCAGACGGGCCGAAAGTCCGCATCCCGCGAGCAGTGGCAGTCCCTGTTGCACACCTCTCGCAGAGAGACCCTACACGAACGAGAGTTCACTTTTCGTGAGATGGGCGATTTCGAGGATACGTTGTTCGAATATATATATATATATATATATATATATATATATATATGTAGGGCGAGGCAGACTTACGATCCCCTGGCAGGAAAGCCCTTTATGCGCGCCTTGTCGCAGTCGTTGAAGGCGAGGCCCAGTATAACCAGGGCCGACAGGAGCAGTACGACGAGGCTGTAGCTCACTAAAATTCTAGCTTTCGGCTTTGAGCGTCCGATCACCAGGCCGGAAATGACGATCGTCAGTCCGATCAGCAGGGGCTTCGTCGTTGCTGAAACGACAGACGAATCGATTAGGCCCGTCGGAACAACTTTTCCAATAAGTACACTACACAGTGGACAACTCGCAAAATCCTTACTGGTGATCACCCGCGAGAGCAGGGGATCTCCGAAGCCCAGTAGCCTCCCCGTGGGCCGGGGCGCGAGGAACCTCGACTCGAGCACGATGTTCTCGTTGGCCGAGAAATTGACCAGTGCCGTCAGGACGAAGGCCGCTGCCAGGACATTGCAGATGAGGATCCTGTTCGTCAAAATTCTCCTCAGAGAGGGGACGAAGGACGTGCTGCCGACCTTCATCGACGTTGGCACCCTGCGCGAGTTTCTCAGCGTGCCCGACTCGTGGAGGATCGTCGCGGCCGCCTGTTCAACCATCTGCGGAAGTGCGTGACGTTATAAAACATATTGGGCGTTTCGAACATGTAACGGGGAAAAAACATCCGAGAGATCGAGCTCGTGGAAGCAAAAAAAGCTCTTCGACGAATTTTGATGCCTTACATGGTGGGTCTTTCCAAGACATTGTCCAGGAAACGCGATCGATCGAATCGTGTGATGTAGGAACTAGTTAGCAAGATACTTTCTTCAGCTTCTTTGTCGATTTTCCTCAAAAATTTGGGTTCTGATCGAAAGAGAATATTTAAACGCATGCAACAAACCTCGGACGGCAGTTTTCTCGGGAACATGGCCATAAGGATGCTCGGGATGGCCAGCAGGACGGCGAAAATCGGCCAGCCGAGCCACCAGGCGCCGAACTGGTTGCGGTACGACCTCACGGAACTGAGATCATCGGCGTCTATTCTGAGGGGCCGAAGGAAAGAACGTCACGCGTCGATCCTGCATTGCGCGCGCTCTCTCGGGGCGACAGATAAAAGACACCTACCGTAGAAACGACCAGCCGAGGACGTAGCCGAGGGCGCCGCCCAGAGCCTTGACGGCAACAACGACACCCAAATGGGCCGAGACGTGCACCTTCTTCGTGTTATCGTCAAGGTAGGAGAGCCCGAGGGCGCAGTAGGCGACGTGGGCCATTCCGGCAATGGTCTGCATGACCATCAGAATGAAGAGGGTCGAGTAGCGCGGCGCGTCCTCTTTGTCGATCGCTTTCAGGGGCAGCATGGGCGAGCAGAGGTCCGGGCTGTCGTCTGTTGGGGAGGAAACGAAACTTTCATCCCATTTTCTCGCAAACTTTCGATTTCAGATCCCGCGTACAGCTCCATACCTCCGTATATCGACGCGTGGGTCGCGTCATCGGTCACCCCGATCTTTTCATCCCAGTGCGATACGTGGGGGATCACGCCGGCCAAGAGGCCCGCGCACTGGACGAGCGTCAGTCCGCCGAGCCAGGCCGCTCGATGGATCCTGTCGCCCCAGTAGGCGACCGCCAGTCCCGAGAGAACGGGTGCGACGTCCGCTGCGTACAGGACCCATCCTTGACGATGAAGAATCACGTTAAAGATATAAAGGGTGCATTATTTTCAATTACACTCGGCTTTGAAAAACAAAAGGTCCAAGCTGATACAGTACCCATGACGTAGGGATCGATCTGGAACTTCCGGGCAATGGTGGCGCTGGCGACGTAGAAGTACGCCTGCACGGCAGCCTGGAGGAGCCCGATGCCGCAGAGGAGCGCGAGGAAGACCGGGCGCGTCGCGAACCTCACCAGTCCCGTCAGACGGTACCGGCCGCAGCCGCAGTCTATGGACTCCATCGTCACGGAGTTTGCCGGACCGGACAGGCCGCCGATCTCCGCCTCCTCCGCGGATCTGTCGATCTCCCGTGGCCTCGGCGACATTTTCCGTGGCTGCGCTGGAGCGTGCGATATGATATATTGTCCAAGGTTTTGGTGCTGACCGCGAATCGGTCATCGGTTATTGACAACGAACGAGTATTTCATCGTGATTACAACTGTGCGAATAGTATGCCACTATATGTATGATTGATCATTGAAAGCTGGTTCACTGTTCATTGAGAGTAAGGGTAATCATGGCAATTAATGAAGTCTCGAACTTTCACTGTGTACACATGTATGATATCATTTAAGAGAGTTATACGTATCAATTGACGATAAAATTATATCGTACAAAGTATACCGAGAATCGATCGATGACACATTGCTATAGCTCGTCACGATAGATTACAGGCAAAATAATACAGGGGCAATAAATACAGGTGCAGATTACACCACATGCGTTCGATATATCCTCCTCGGTCGGCATCAGGGCACTGATTTCTCATGCCACTTTGATGGAAAAAGATTTCAAATCTAGGCTTGACGATAAAATATATTTCGATGGTTTCACACCGGCAAAAAGGATCGATATCGTATGATGTGTGCGAGGCGTATATATACATCTGCTATCACAGCCTATACCCGATACCCCCGGCTGAACTCTATACATCGCCGTGAATCAGAACAAACAATTAAGACTCGATCGTCAAACAAATATCATACGGACACGCACAGAGGTATTTTCACATACTTAGAACTCGGATACTCCCTTCGTCCGATATAAAAGTTGAAAACCTTTTCCCTTTCGACAAATTGTTTGGAGAAACAAACACCGTAGTATACATATAGTTACTCGCTCATTCGGTTGAACACTTGTGTTCTGAATGTCGACGAAAAAAAAAAAAAAAAAAAAAAAAAAAAAAACCCATTCGTTTCGAGCCGTAATCGGAAAACTGACACAAGACTCGATCCTGCATACAATGTAGGTCATCTCGATAACGAAGCCATCTTCACTTTTCCGCGTCCCACAACCGTGCGTTAACGATAATTCACGCTTCTTACCTGCGATCACCAACTGCAGCAGCAGCAGCACCAGACCGGTCGGAGAGAACAAATCAACGCACCGCACCGGAGATATCTGACGACTTGTATCGAAAAAAACGATCGAAAAAGATCTTCATGTCACTTTGCGTTAATACAGCGCGTAAGTATACAGGCGAGCCGCGCGAGCAACGCTCGAGAATCGACGACGCGCACCCACTGCCCGGTGTGTGAGAAAAAACGTGTCATCGGCGAATAATGCCCGCGGCAGCGAGGCAGCGCACGATATATCGTATCCCACCTATAACTCGCGTTGCCAACGGCCCGAGCCGACACATTTGCCGCCGTCGCGTTATCTGCCCCAACCGCCAGCGCGGGCCTAGATAAGCGATGCGTATCTCTCTCGAGCGATGAGCGAGATGAGCCATTTTGGTGTTTGCGTTTTTTTTTTCTTTTCTTTTTTTTTCGTGCGCGCGCGCGGGGTAACACACAACGGAAATCGGAAAGCCGTGACGTGCGTATATGTTACATATACATGTGTGAGTCGTGGTTTGCTCCCCGGTGTATTTATACAATCACGATAATCACCTGTCGTGTGGCATGTGTGTAATACGAGGCGAGAGAAGGCCGGAGCGGTGATACTTGGTTGTGATATTATACACCAACAATGTGTATTTTTCGATAACAGCGCTCGCTTGACTCAGCCCGAGCTTATTGTAACGCACAGGGCACGTGTATATTGTACCTTTGCTGTGTTATAGCTGCGTCGTCGCGTTGTAATCTTGATTTTGAATTTTGCGCCGTGCATGGACAGGCGGTAATTGGATTGAAAATAACCATCGGACGCACGCGACGTTGCGCAATGTGCGTGCTGTATTTTGCGCGAAAACCCACGACCGTTTTACAGAAGTGCTTTGCAGCTCCCTGATAGCACAGTGAAACAAACGAGTTCGATAGTTGTATTTTATCGATGTGATGTTCGTGGTGCATAAAAGCAAACTGATGAAACAAAGTCAAAGTCGTGCTTTGCACTTAAATCTTCACATTTATATTTTAAACGAATGACAGTTAAATCCAGCCATTTCCTCTTCCATCACTCACCGTCGATCCATCAATCGTGGACAAAAATCAAATATACTCAGCACCAGAAACGGACACAGGGAAATATCGCGCTCGGGAGTAAGGTACTCATTAATCACAAAAAAAGCCGCGAAGAGGCGATGGAAGGCGCGGCGGAACACCGTCGGTCACAGGTTGGCCCTCTATCTCCGTTCGCGAAGGTGGAGAAGAAGAAGGAGGTGGCGGGGAGAGGCCAAGGAGTTTACCTTAAGCACACTTAAGTCGGGGGCTCGTAAGAAAATGACGGATGCCAATTAGCATATGAAAAGCCCCGTTCGGCCGTTTTCGCTCGGGGTCAGCTGCGCTGCTTCTCTCTCTCTCGCTCCTCTTTGCAGGGCGATCACGTTTTTGAATATTAAGGGCGGGATTACGCCGAGGGCTTAGCGCGCGAAATTTAGTCCCTCCTTCCCGACTAACGCCGCTCGGGGGGGGGGGGGGGACAAAAAATCGCCACCCCCCCCCCCCCCCAGTTTTCGGCGCCGCCCGCCCCCCCCCTCAGTTTTTCCGCGGCCGTGTCTGTAGGTGGATACGCTGACAACCTACCCCGTTGGGGCTCGATATTCTTGCGGCTCTCGGGAGAAAAGCTCTTCTCATCGAGTCCTCGCCCGGGCGCTAGATTAATCTGAAAAATATTCAAGCGCCCCGTCGAGCTTCTACCTGTATATATATAGTTGCAGGGGCCGTGCAGGGTGCGCGTGTATATATAATACGCTTTGGCCATTTTTTATTGTTAAGGCAGGTGTCGGCGGGGCTCGCCTTTTGTGCCCCCGGAGCTCCGGGGAGGCCGCAGCATCAGCACCCGTTATTCGAATCGAAGAGAGTTTCTTCGCGCCCTCCATAATACAGATAATATGCAATAGGAACAGAAAATTTGTTCAAACTTGCCTCTTGTTTTCTCGATGGAAAATCGTTTACTCGCGCGAAGGGTGGTAAAATTTTCCATCGGATCGGAAAACTGGATTGATCAGTGTGACTCTATTTCATTGGCTTGGATACTCAAATGCACTGGATCCAATTGATGATCAAGTTCGCATATCCGTAAAAATTACTCAAACGAACATTAGTCGTTGTGTGATGTACGAGTCAAACGAAGATTAAAGCGCTTCGATTTTTCTAAATTACAACGGAATAAAAATACACGCGTTTGAACAAATTTCGGGGTTGACGCGCGTTGAAGCCCAAAGGAAACGCGCCACGGCAGTGGCAGATGATAAAATTACTACTTTGAACGGGCTCGCGTAATGTAATGAAAGCCACCACGTACGGTATACAGGTCGGAGAGGAGCAGCGACAGCATCGGCGTACAGCTACTATACCTACAGATATAGCGGCCTCTCCGTTTTTATCTCGATAATTAAAGTCCCTTTCGCGGACGAGCCACGTATTATATTTGTCCACGCATGGTGTGGCCGGGACGAAGGCGAAACGAAGCTTTTTATTTGCGACGCGACGTATAGATATCGCGCGGCCGAGCTGTAAGTACGGGAGGAGTGAAAAGCCCAAGACCCAAGTCGGCGGCGGCATGTTGACGGTACAAATATTTAGAGGGCGCGCGTCGGCCGGGCGCAGAGTAGCGGCACGGCCTCGCCGACGGTCAGCTCCCGATGTTATTAGTAAATTAACCGACATCAAAGAAAACGCGGCCACGGGTCACTTACTCCGGTTAATGGAAAGGCTCTACACGACGACGGGATGCGTACGCGATGCGTATACGTATATATATATATGTACGCGCTCGCTCTCCTCCTCCTCGCTTTCTCTCCCCGACAAATATACCGATTTTCCGCGGAACGGACCGCGTTAGTGAGGCGACGAGCGCATATATAGGTTACTCTTTGCCCCGGCAGTGTAGCGTGTACATCAGGGTTGAGAAACTTGATTTGCATCAAAATCGATCGGGATGGACATGCTTCATCACGATATGAATTTTATTATTTATCTTTGTACACATATAGGATCCTCGGAGAGTTTTGCATGTGTGTGAGCTTTTTTGACGATGGATGATTCAATTGGTAAAAACTACCCGAGAGAACAGTGGTACAGGATGTAAAATTACCGAGTCAGAGCGTATCCGATGAATTTTGATAGCAGTAATATTGATCGATGACTGAGTTCTGGATTTTTGTCGCCCAACGCAAGAGAAACCTTGACGCAAGTATACTAGGCTTAAAAAAGTTTGCCGAAGAAAAAGCAGCCCCGCGCGGAACGCTTCTTCGATTCTAAAATACTCCCATCCGGCGGGCACGACGAGGTCTCAAAACCAACGCGCGTAATCCCGAGAAAAGAAGCGAGTGTAGTAAGTACACAACTCGTTGCCCGCGCGCGTGCTGCTCCTCGGCAGAAGAATCCTCCGTCCTCGGCGGTGGAGATTAATAGATGCAAAAAAAAAAGAAAAAAAGTTCGGGGAGCAAGGCGGGCGGCAAAAATCGGCCCCGAAAATCTCAGCAGCGAGGAGGGGGATTACACCCGGAATTAAGTCCCGCGAAGGGGCTACTTCCCCCCCCCGTAACGCTTAATTTTTCCCTCGATTTTTTAATCTCCCGGTAAATATCGTCCCGAGACGCCGGCCCTCCCGATCCATTTTCCCGCCCCCCCCCACCCCTTTTTTTTTCCCCCCCCCCCCCCCCCCCCCGCTTCTTCTTATACCGCTGCCAGCCAGCCACTTGCTCTCCGTACGAAGGAAGAAGCATCAAAGGAGAACCCATTTAAAAACCTCATCAATGCCTAAGCCCCCGTGCCCCCGGACCCGTAAGAACTAATCCCTCCTATTTTAACGCGCGCAGGGTCGGGGGGAAAGGGCCTCCGCGGTATACGTCCTTATACCTATACGCGCTTTTAAAAGTAAGACTCTTCTGTCCCCGTCTTTGCCAACGGAGCGCCTTTGTTGCCGGATACGCGCCGGTTTTATCATTTCGACGACGACGACGACGACGACGACGGGGAAAATCGCGGAAAATCGCCGAAACGACCGCTTTGCATCGAGGCCTCCATCTACGGTTTCTTTCCTGTCGCGGAACATTCGTCCGCCGCAATAACGTTGATTAAGCTTGCAGCCTGTTAAAACCGAACAGGAAAGCGTTTTGCACAACGATTTTTAAACGTTGTACCGTCGCGCTAACCGTATCAGGGAGCAAAAGCGCGCGCTGCAATCGATCGAAAAAAAAGAACAAAAAACACCCAGGCCCTCGAAAAATCAAATTTCGAGCTCATCCCATCGCATCCCCGGCGCTGCAGCGCGTATTTTTCCGCGTGTCGCCCGGGCTCCGCAAAAAAAAAAAAAAAAAAAAAA
>JAPYYV010008692.1:7860-20646 GCA_030522625.1 Copidosoma aretas | reverse complement strand
AAAAAAAAAAAAAAAAAACAATAATAATAAATAACGACGACACTACGCGTCCGAGCGATGCCCCCGGGCTCACACGTGCTGATACTGCCACACGCGTGACATGCGTGATATAGGTATACTTATAACAATTTGTATTTTTCAGACCGACGTCTGCATTAACCACAGCTTGTATGGCGATAAACACGCGCGTTGTTTGCTTGCGTCATCGGCAGAACAACCATAGGGCGGGTCACACAGTTTTACGAAAGCTTCGTTATCGGCGATTGGTTTTTGAAACGCGGTTTGTTTCGTATGTACGTAGCTTTAAGTATATAAGATTCATTATATTTTGTCCTGGCATCGTCTTCAAAAAAAAAAAAAAAAAAAAAAAAAAAAAAAAAAAAAAAAAAAAAAAAAAAAAATGGCATCTTTACAGAAATATTAATATGGGCTGTGAAACTCTATGATGAATGTATACTCGCGTTGTCTCGATCAAAGTCTTATCAGTCCGCGTTACTTTTTAGACGTATGAGCACACGCGCACGCACCCTTGTGATTGTTTATATAAAAGGCATGTACATAAGTACGCGTGGATAGGGCGACGAACTCGCATCATATATGTATGTACAGAAGATCGTCATCATCGCATTATAGAGATCTTTTCGCGCAAAATCGACGACTTTTCCTGGAGACTAATGAATTATTCATGCGAGACTTGTTTTAAGATCGTGAGATTTAGTTGAAAACTTTTGAGAATTTTGAGATCTAATCCGAGACTTCATTTTAAGACTATGCAGGATACTTGGTTTTTTATCAAAACTTTATTCAAGACTCATTTGAAAATATATAGTTCGCGATAAAATAGCTTTCAGCACTCCATTTAATTTTCAACTTTGTATTAAAATGTGTAAACTAAATCTGTTACTCATTTTGATCTTGATGCAACTCACTTATAATACTCACTTCACGATTTTTGTAGAGAACACGAGTTATAATCTTCCAGTGTTTCTTTTATTTTGCTTCGTAAATCGTTTATCCAACTAAAAACCTAATACACTTTATTGATGATACAATCTTTCATCAAGTGAATATGCTGATAAATAATTATCTATCGCTTATAAGAACATCGCGGTTTGTGATAGTCTGGCATGAATTTACGCTTGTATGTACCAACGAATAGCAATAATATAATACAAAAAGTAGAAAGACATTTTGTTAGGTTTTTGATGAAACATAGCGCTGGCAATACGCCAATCTTTTATGATTTCTAAAATTTAAATTAATTTGAATCGACTCTGCCAAAAGTTTATTTCTTTGTTCCATCTTTGTTAAACATTAAATAGATCATAATCCTTAAGTTCATTTAAAAAAGGAGTGCCTTGTATTTTCGCCAGAGAACAAAACCTAATCATACATAAATTTGGAAATAAAAATAAGTGTGGTCCAAGGTAGTTCCGTGGTGTAAGTCAAGTACGCTATACTATCATTTAAAAAAAAAACTACATGTGATTTGGCTCAAATTAAGTGGGTTCGATTCAAATCATACAATTGAACGTCCTTTAAATTTTTTTTGTCATTAAAAAAATGCATCATTTCAATTTTTAAGGTTCATGAACTTATTACTGAACTTTACGTTTGTGTAACATCACATGGATTAACAAAAATATTTCTTTAAAAAAAAATATTTGTCCGATCGTAACGGGTAATAAAATTTCAGTACCTTGTTTTTGTGGTAGTAGCGGTAGCACTGAATATTTCAGTGTATTTTATTACTTGCCATCAAAACGACATCCATTCATATACCTTCCGATACCTACTTTACTTATAGCGAGTAGATGGATCGATCCACGGGACATTTACAAAGCTTTACTAATACGGTAGATGACTCTGACATTCACTTAGTGGCACAACTCTGGATGATTTTTTTTATTCACTGAAGGTATTATTGCAGTACCATGTTAAAAAGGAATTTTTTTGTAAAAAATAAATCAAAGTATTCTCATTATTTCGCTTGTTTGAACATTACAATGCTTACTTATTTTTTTAAATTGAAATTGAGAAACCAAAAAAAATTAAATACGTCAAATGAACTGTGGACCCATGACTTATTGTAGTCGTATATTGTCTCATTAGAATTTGAGCCTGAAACGCCAAAAAAAAAAACGCAATTGGTGATAGGCGCTTATCAATCAATAAATAATATTGAGTAAATTTTTTGCGAAAATTTGTTGATGTTAAATAATACAGCGTGTGGATGTATGGAAAAACTAACAAATTATTGTGCACAAGCTAAAAATAACGAAAACGAAAAATGTAATTCGTATATATTTCATTCTTTATTAAAAACTAGTTCACATAAAATAATCTGAAGTGTATGATACTCAGATACACATCTATAAAATATACTTTTTCATATGTTTATGCAATTTATATTTGTGCAATTTAATAATTTTTATTAATACCTTACTACTAAACTAAAACCATAAATATTCCGAGAATGTGATATTTTTTACTCACTATTGAGATAATTAAATTGCATCTGCGTGACGAGAAAATGTATTTTTACAAAATACCTTAGCAGCCTTTGAGAAAAATGCATTCACCTAATAATAATTAAGTCTTGTGCAACCTATATATAAATTAATCAATCATACTTCATGTCAGGTACAGAATATTTCTGAAAAATATTTTTTAAAGTTATCACAATACTAATATATGTTTTTTTTTTTAGTTTTGTAACAGGAACTAAGGTTAAGAATATTTAACTTGACGAAAAATAATAATTTTTGCGTTAATAATCTCACTGATGGACGATACATTTTAATACATTTTTGTGTTGTTCGAGTTTTTTGTACTTTACTGTTTGATAAAATATCTATACGTATGTGTTTAATTTTGGACTAGTTCCTTTGTCAACGTTCTAAAATAATTGTTGTTTCTAGGAAGAGAGAGACACAGAGCTAGTTCAAAAATTTGTTTCCAATGAATGTTGCTTGAACAATCGTTTAAGAATAATTCACGTATACTAACACTTTCCTACAAAAATAGTTCAAGTTCATCTATAAGAATAGTTTTCGATAAAATCTATGCCATTATTACCTATCATTATTACATAGTATAATGTCTATTTCGTATGATAAGTATAATTTCTCCTCTTAGTCTTTTTGTCTATGATATACAGATTTCGATAAAATTTAAAGCTATTCCTAATATAGTTGTACCCGGCACGCCGACCGACCGTCGCGATTCAATGAAATTTTTCGAAAAAACGGGCAACTAAGGTACTTAATTGACTCTACCATTGTATCTCTTACTCGGTGTGCAACGAACCCATATAATCTAAAGCGTGTGTCAGGATATCAAAGGTACTGACAATTTTTTTGTTTCCCGCACCCTCTAATTCTCGCTCTCGAAATGATCCTCCACCGCGAACGGATTGAGTATCGAATTCAGGAACAGCCTGAAAAAGTACGATATGAACGCATAGAGATCCTCGAGGAAGGACGAGGCGCTCTTCTGCATCTTCTTGAGGACAATGGAGACCGTGTCCGTGTCAAGGACGATCTCCTTGGGCGGAGCGCAGAACTTGGCCGTGACGTCGCACATGGGATCGACGAGCAGGGAGACGTACGGGACCATGAGTACCGCGATAAAGGCGCAGAGCGAGGATATGATAAGCAGCTTGACGTAGTTGCTGAGTATGTCGGACAGTCCGGCGAACAGCCAGGACTTGTTGTTCCCGTTGAGATACTTTGTCCACAGGGACGGATCCTTACCGTGGGAGACCAGAAAGTGGATGACCTGGCTCTTTAGACAGTCGGCGTTGTACATGTCGGCGAGCGCGAGAACGTCGGCGGCGTTGTTGATAGTCAGTTTGCCGCACAGGGCCTCCTCGCACATGATTTTCAGCCCGTCGAGGGAGTACATCTCCGCCGCGACGAGCAGATCCTTGGCCAGCTCCTGCATCCTCTCGACCCTCTCGGCGTAGATGAACCTCAGCACCTCGCGCATCACGCGCTCGTTTATGTCGCGGATCTCGACGATGTTCTCGTGGCGTTCCTTCATGTCGTGATTGAACATGGCCATGAAGACCGGACTGCGCGCCGCCAGGATCGCCTTGTGCACCTTGAACTCCCGACAGCCCACGACGATCGAGACGTCGCTGAACACCTCGCTCTCGAGTAGGGCGCCAAAATCGTCCGGCTGGGTCCTGGGCATCCTGAGCTGCTCCGATATATTCAGGCCTAGGATGTTCACGATGCCCCTGCAGGCCCTTATCTCGCAGAGGATGGTCAGGGTGTCGTTGGGCAGCAGCCCGTTCAGCGGATCCATCACGTGGTCGCGCCTTATGAAGTTGGTCAGGCCGGTGAAGCGCTGGGAGTCGATGATCTTGACGAACCTGTGGCAGTAGCGCGAGCTCTTGACGTTCGTCTCTTCCCTCCGGCTGTTTATGATGGAGAACTTGCACTTGGCCTCGATGCTCGGGGCGTCGCAGCACTTGAGATAGAGGTACAGGGCGATGTTGCCGTAGTCCGCGGTGCCGTTTGGATAGAGGCGCAGGTGCCACTTGATCTTGTCGTTGGCTCCCGTCGAGAACACAGGTGAGTCCATGTAGGCTCCCGGGGTATTGTTCCAGAAGAAGCTGAAGTTGCTGATGGTCCACATGTACTTGAACTTGATGATCTCCATGCGCGTCGTGTCCCATTTGTCGGGAATGGGTGACTTGGGAATGCAGATCTCATCCATAGCTTTGGCGAGGATCGTCGGCTGCTGAAGGTTAAGTATACAGTGGTTGCCAGGGAGTGAGTGCGCGATCAATGAAGAAGAATGCATGCTGTTGATTAATGTATTCTGACTAACCTTTGCAAAGTGTAGAAAGTTAGGGAAAGCCACGGTGAAGGTGTTCCTCGAAAATACTTGTGATATACATAGCAGTGGTACGGCAATTCTTCGTTTCGTCCATTGCCCCTGGAAGTAGGTGCTGTGAACACATAGTGTGATCGGCCGCTGCTCTTACAACTTAATTTTGTAAGAGTTGAACGATATTTCGTACTACATTTTGACAGTGGATTGATAGGTGAACTTTGAGACAGACTCGTATCGACCCTGCTCGTGCTGACTGCTGACAGTGCTGACTGCTGCATGGTAAACAAAGGTTGTGCTCCAAAATGAGATTTTGAGTCTGTTCGGGAATGAGGGTTTTGTTGGTATCACTGTACATTTAGCCAACACTTCAAAGCCGAAAGACAATATTAATTTTTTGGTAAGTAGAGCATATATTTTTTTAATTCTGACAAGTCTCCTTCAATTATTTGCGAAAAGCTTTGTTAATTTTGGTAAAAAGTCACGAAATTAAGAGGAAAAATCTGTTTTGGGAATTTTAACTGCGTTGTTTCGTTTTAATTGTGGACAATCGATAAATAAATGATTCACGCTTCAACACCCAGACAGTGTACTTGAATCCCACATTCCCACTGGCCAAAAATAAAATTTATAATATTTTGGTATGATTATTACATGGCCAAAATAAAAGTTATACATTCATATTTGTATGTTAAATTATGATGTCTATAACTATTCCGTGATGGATTGTTTTGAAAAAAAAAATGATCAGATTAAAGACTTGTTTGTTGAAAAAAAACAATACAAATTTCTTCAATGCTGGAAAAATATAATCTTTATTAAAACTTTTCCTTGCATTTTATCGTACACGATTCCCTCTACTATGAAATCATCATTTCAATCACACACACAAAGTAAATCATCACAAATCAGAACCCAAAATTCCTCGAACAATTTGCCAAACAACTACGAATCAAAAGGATTGTTGTTACTTTTTCACAAGTACTTGAACTATTTGTTTTATGCTTCCATTGAAATTATTCTACGCTTAAATATATATTACCCAGCACTTTGTTGCATATATTATATTATATTATGTAAATATGAAACAGGTAGGGATCACTACACATCTCCCATAATCGATGTTCCGAACAACGAAACGGTACGGGAAAGCCAAACTTTTGTCATCTAAAATATTTTTACTTGTAATCATAACGACATGGATATAATCTATTCGAATAATCGTTTAACTCTTTGTAGAAAAATTAAAACAAATGATACGATCTCGAGAAACACGTCGGTTGATAAATTATTCGAGTAAAATTTAAATACATCTTTAGACGATTTATTATTTAATTAATTTACTAGCGATTTGGCGATGCACTCTTAAATTTATCATTAAAAAATACTCTGCAATGCGGAAATGGCAAAGTTTCCGCTCATCGTAGGAAATAGTGATGCGCATTACAATTAAAACACTTGAACAACCACATTTTTCTAGAGACAAAATATTTAATTGAACAATAATAATTGATTATTGAATTGTTACAAACTATTCCTGATTTTTTATCGACTCTCATAATTAAATCACATTGAAGAACCCAATAACTTTAATATATTCAAATGAATATGAAGACTATGGCGGGGCCAATGACGTTTATACAATATTCGCGTAACACATATAATATCCTTTCAAAAATACATAATCCAGCAGGGAAGAAAAAATGGAATGTCAGTCTCATTAGGCTACCACCGTCGCCTCAGACAATCTCTCCTCGACAAATCCTTTTTGCAATTAATTTACATATGTACAATCACTGCAATATGTTTCAACATACAATACACATGTTATTATTTATGTACAATTGTGACATGATTAACTAAAATATGGAGTTTCTCTCTCTTCACTAATTACGTTTGAGTAACTTTTCTTATTCATACAATCACTGGTTTTTTCACATCAAATTCATCGTCGTGCTAATAGTAAAAAAAAAAAACGTTTACGTTTGCTTCAGATAAGCGGCTTAAATACTAAATACAGCCTCTGGCGATTTAATTTGTTACCATGTTACTCGTGGTTCATTTTTTTACAAGTTAAATGACAATATTCTCATAAAGTAAACTTTGTGGCTTTAAATACAATCAAACAATAGAAATTTATTGACTGTGATACTTGGCAAGCATAATAAATGTAAGCACATTTATCACAGCGTCGGTGTAAAAAAATGTCGCCTAAATTCGGAAGAATGTGAAGTTTGTTATTCATAATTGGTAAAAAAGTGAATAAAAAACCGTGAAACTTAATACACTAACATTTTTGAAAAATATGCGGAAGTTACTTGCACATAATTACTGCAAACAGTTTTTTATACAACAATAATTACAATAACAAGATACGCGATACTAAAGCCCTTACATACACGATTAAAATTCACTAAAAAATAAGTGTTACCGGTGAAATTCGTGGGAACGCTTACTACTGTTACTTTTCTGGTATTCTGAATGTCCAACCTTGCTTTCATCAAACATTTTTTGAAACAGGAATCTGAAATGAAATTTAAAGAGAATCCAGCAAGCACTCTTCCACTACTCTTTCGCACATACACTTTGACGTGCGACTGTCATACTATATTATTAGTCCATGTGCAACATTAATCATAACAATAATTATAATATACTCATCAATAATGACATTAGAAAATGGTACTTGCACTATTATTGATAATTACATTTGAAGAGAATTAGAATTTTAAGCAATATGTAACATTTCTCTTACAATTTGGATATAATTCGCTTTCAAAGCATCTTTCAACAAATTTGCATCTAAAAGCCACTGAGACCTAAATGTGTTACATGGCTGGCAGCCAAACATTCTTAATGAAAGTAAAAAAAGAGTGTGGTTCAATTTTCACCGCATTCCTTTTTTGAAAACGCTCTACAAGATTTTGTTTCCCTAATTCACCAAAAATGGCATCCATTTCAAGTTTCGCTTTTAGTGACAAAAGAATTCAACGTTTGACTTTAAAATCATTTAAAGTTGCGTTTGAATTAAGGTACATGGGTCATGAATAGTACATTACGCAACTAGTGCGCGAAACAGGTGATTCACGCACGAGCCAAGTTTGCCGCCCGAGCGATTGTCTCTTCAATTATCTTTGCGACTCTTCTTTTTGCTTTTTTTTGGTGGCTTCGCTTCTTTCCAAACATCTGCAAAAAGTTTTGTAGTTATAATTTTGAGGGAATTCGTGAAAAGCGTGTTATTTGTGACATTCAATTTTTTTTAAGAGTAAAAGTTACCTCCGAGTTCATCGAAAACGACAACTCCAGTTTTCTGCTCAAGTTTTTCCAATACACTAGGCTCAATACGCTCAATTTTCACAACAACTTCAGCCATCTTCTCGATTACAGGCGCAGCAGCGGCTTTTTTCTCCTGCTCAGGCGATGCCTCGGCTGTCAACTTAGGACTATCGGCTTCGGCGTTTTTCTTGGCTTTCTTACCTTTACCAGATTTCTTTTCCTCCTTCTCGCTTTTCTCCACCTTTGGTGACTGCTAAAAGTTAACGCAAAATTGATTTACTTACAAATTGAAGACAAAGGAAGCATAAATATGTTTCTCAATGAATACCTTGACAGGAGCTTCCTCGTTCATGTTAGGTTCTTTCTCCTGTTCAGGCTCTTCGTTGGAAATAGGAGTCGGAATAACTTCTTTACTGTCCTTCTCTTTCAACTCCTTGTTTTCAGTTTCTTTAACAGTTTTGTCCTTAATCTCTGGCTTCTCTTGTTCTTTATTGTTGACGACTTCGTTAATCAACTCAGCCTTTTTTGATTTCTTGGACTTCTTTGTTGGAGTAGTCTCCTCCTCTCTCTTCTTCTTCAATTTATCTTTTCGAGAGTAAGCTTGCTCCCAGTCACCTAAACATGAAACATTCACTCAATAAACGAGCACTTTCATGAATTTAAAATGAACAATGAATAAAAAAAAAGCATCAGAAAAAAAAATCCACACACCCTCATCGTAGTCAACCGGCTTTTCTTGCATAAAGTTCTTCAGGTTCTTTTTATTCTTCACATGTTCCACCTTGTTCTCTTTGGCAACCTTGACAGCTTCCTGAGTCTTGTTTGAATTCTTGTTGTCTTCTTGCTTGCGCTCCTTTGGCTTACTCTCAGCAGCCTCTTCCGCAGACTTGTTGGATTTTTTGTTGCTAGCTGATGCCGTTTCTTTGACGGAAGTCACGGCCTTTTTCGAAGGACTCTTTTCCGCCGTCACCTGGCCATTGGCTGCCCGCTAAAATTAACGAAAATAGCTCGGTTAAATATAAGCGAAAATTGGAAGCTCACCGCTCCGAATTAAATTTAACATCTGGCAATTGTGCGAGCTTGGGGATCGAGATACCGTTTCGGATAATAATTTTTTTTAAGTACCAATAATTTACAATAGCTTACAATTAATCGTACCACTCGGTAGTGGATTTATTTTGCTTTTGTTGAAACTTAGAAAAATACAGTATTACATAATTTTTTTCTCATTAAAAAATCGAACAGCGTTCGAACAGTTAAAAATTTTTTTATTTGACGGGTATGATGAAATAACATTTTAATAATATGCGTTCTGAACGACTATCACTGTTATATGTAATGTGTAATTAATTTTCATCCACATTTCGCGCGTATCTTTATTAGAATTCTATGTCTATTCAAGCTAAATTTCAAGCTCCAATTAGAAGAAGCGTAAACAGGTTGTTCAAGAGATACTTGGAAAAAAAAAACATCGAATACAGAAAAACATTTCGCAAAATTATACGTATCCTTATTCATTAATTTTATAGCAAATAATATATTCACGCGTATCACGGAAAAATTATTATTATCCTTATTATTGAACCAACTTTTTTTTTTAAGATCTTGGACGATCAAAAGCGAAAAAGTGTGACTCTGCTATGAGACTGAAAAATTTCACGCAAAAAAGGGCGTGAGAGGAAAAAGGTGCAAAAATATCCATACCAACAGCAGAGTGGACTGTTACGTCACAGCCGAAGGACGTATAATATATACTTGCAGGCGTCCCACTCAGCTGATTAGAAGGACTGTCGGCTCGTTTTTAAGATCAAATCATGAATGAGCAAGCTGTATATACTTATATATGTATATAGGCATTCCAGAGTAGGGATCTCCGAGCTGCGTGCGTGGCATAAGATGCATGTGGGTCTTATTATACATATACGAATACAGAAAAACATATGGCAGCGCACTGCATCATCACGCTCCGCCCGGGCCCATATCTTACCGTCTTTTTTATACACGGACGCAAAATTATGTGCCAAGTGGAGCGATAAGGAAAAAAAAAAGTATTGTTCAGTGCGACAGTGTTCTAAAATTAAAGACTCGTTTGGGGCAACACGATACATTGTTTTTTCTATCCCATCAGAGCTTATCGAGAAAAAAAAAATCATCGCTCTCTTATGACTTTATATGTATCATAATAAAAATATTAAATCCACTTTCGAGCTCTCCTTTCTGGCGTTCACGCGACCCTCCTCTCTCTTTATTTAATACAGAGAAAAAAAGAGAGAGATATTAAATGTAAGCGTGAGAGGGAACAGGTTTAACGCGTCTCCTTTCATTCTCTCCCGAAGCCACTTTGTGTGAGAAAATGTGTATATCTTCAAGTCTTGATCTTCTTTGACCCCTTGACTCTTGGGTGAAAAATATATACCGAGATTAGATGTATTAAAAAAAAAAAGAGATATATTTGACGGTTCACATTTTTTGGGCCTTAAATGTACGATTAAAAACTAATTCGAAGCGCTGCAGATAAGCGGCCTGCGAGATACGCTTTTGAATATGTTAATCGAGGGAAGGAGAACGAGCTCTCATAATTTGCAAACGAAATCGTACTTCAATATCCAAACGAGCACGCGTTGAAATGAAACAAGACCGCAAACGAAGAAAAAAAACTGGACACTCGCTGTAGCAGAGATATAGGTAGAGAGTCATTCGATTTTTTACTAATTCAATATTCTATAATTTGATCAAAAACAGGTCATCGGCGTCACATGGTCTCACATATGGTACTCGAGTATTTGATGCATATAGTATACATCGTAAAAAAACACTGCCAGTGTTACAGCCTTGCCCCATTTAGTATCATTCATATGCTGCGAGAACCCATTAAATGTCCCTGTACGATAAACAGATCAGCGCATCAGAGAACTCCGAAACGAAAAAAACAACAACAAAACGAAAACGGAGCCCAGCGCATCAAATCAACGACGTCTACAGCATATGGAAAGGGAGGGAGGGACTTATAAAGACGATCTGCAGGGAGAGAGAGAGAGAGAGAGAAAAATAGCAGAGACGCTCTGCGTGCCGACCTGGAAATCAATCGGCGTAGCTCGCATACCACGACTCCGAGAGGAAAAATAAAAGTCGAGGGGGCCCCTGCATACGGTATTCAAAACAAATATTAGATCCTGACATGTGGCTGCTGCTGCTGCTGCTGCTGCTGGTGACGTACACGCGAGTCCTAACCTAATATCGAGGGTGTGTTGTTTGCCTTATATCTCCCAGCGGCGGCCCGCCCGCGTATCGGTCACCCCCCGGTGAAATTACAGTACTAAGTTTGAAAATGCGTCCCCGAAAGAAATTACATTCACCCGCGCGGTTGAAAAACACACACAGAGAGAGAGAGAGAGAGAGCTCCGAAAATATTATATACATATGCCAGCAGGTAAGAGGGTTGATGACCATGGTACTTTTTACCTTCTCTTTCGACTTGCCCTTCTTTTTAGTCTGGACCTTGCGCTCGGGGTCGCCGACGCTGCCGATCGACGACGACGACGACGAAAGATGAGCGAAGGACGGCTGCTCGGCCTTCTTTATGCCGACGACGAATACGAGGATGGCGATGATGAAGGTGGCGGCCACCGGCAGCGCGTACTGCGTGTGCTGGAGCAAGACGCTCAGCTCCATGGCTTTTCTATGCGTTGTACTTAACTGCGGCAGCAGCAGCACTGTGTGTAATACAATTTACTGCAGTATGGTTGTTGATGATTGCGCGCAAAAATTGTTGCTCCGTCGTGTGTGCACATAAGCCGAACGCGACGGGAGTTTGCAAAAGGTAAAGAAGGAGGATGCGCGAGGGCAAGACTGATAAGGCGCGTGTAGCTGTGAACGGTGGCCGATACCAGACTACCTTGCCGCGGCGGCTGTGTGCTCGCTCGGGCAATTCCGGGGCAACTAGGTATATAACGCTGCTGCTATAGTGCTGTTATTAGTGTTATTACCCATTCACCGCGAGACCTGCGCCTGCGCCGGCTGCAGGGAAATAGGGAAAAACGCAACATCGGCGGCGATGGGGCCGCGGATGCGGGTGGTGAGTTGGCGACTGATTTCCGCAAATAATATTAGGGTATAAGTATGCGGCGGGTGACAATTTTTCGCAATTTTTCGGAAGCTTTTAGTGAGCGAAGCTCTTTGCTCGAACTTTAGTGCACGAGCTTATCATACGAACGTTTCCATGGGATCATATGATTGTGCAAACGAATTCGGTATTTCGTACCTGATTTCGTTTTATATAAGTATTGTTCGCACAACTTACTCTTTGTGATAAGTTGTATAACGTCAGAATAATCGTGATCACTGACTGATCTCTAAAAAGCCCACAATTTTATTCGTTTAATTGGGAAAAATTTAATATTTTTCAGCGGAGTCTGTATAGTTAGAAATAAAATATAAACGTAAAATAGAGCATACGCAAAAGAGATTTCAAATGAATGTGAATTTTATTTTTTGGGCGATACAGCTACTAGTATGTGCGCGGTTTCGGTCGGTTTCAATTGGCTAGCCAAGTTCGATTCCCGGCTCTGTAACTATTCGCTGTGGGCATGTCAGGTGCTGCCCCCAAAAAACCTGGAAAGTCCATGTTAAATCCCATAAGCGAAATAGTTCTAAAAGCGGCCGTTTCTG
>JAPYYV010008691.1:0-14378 GCA_030522625.1 Copidosoma aretas | reverse complement strand
GGCCTCACAAAAATGTACTGGAGTACTTGTTCGACATTAATTTATCTATGTGCAAAGTTACATAAAGATCTCATCATTATTTCAATTTGGGATACAACTGCCTTAAATCACTCCTTGAGTAATTTGCCAAGCGATTTGATATTAAGATTTCGGAAAATTTGTATCTGTTATTCTACCTACGAGGTTAGAAATGGTTGAATAGAAAAAAAATTCATTCCTGCATTTTAGTTCTAAAAATTAAGTATGGGCACATGCAAGTTTTTCCAATTTTCTTGACGCTATTGCAGAATCCAAGATCAGATTTCTGAAATCTTACCATACACTTCTCCTACAACCACTAATAATAACTGACCTATGTATGATTTTCTATGAAAATTTTTTTTTATAGCAGTATATCATTTTTTAGGATTTTTAGATCGCTGACTAGAAATCTAACTTACCGAAAATCGACCATTTACATTATCGCAAAAATCAAATTTTTTTCAAAACTACAATTTTTTCAGATAATTTCTAATTTTTCTGTCAATTGATTTTAATTTGATGAATTAGTTCAATGAAAAATTGGTTCATGCTCTTCAATAATTCTATCCATATAAAGTTTATTTTTACTTACTTTTTTTAGCAATAAAATTGTATTTGGTATATAAAAGTGCTATACACAAACATTTCTTTAATTAAAATTTTATTTTTTAATTTTTACTATATCATCTTATCATTAAATAATTTAATAACGTTAAATGATAAATTTAAGGTAATCCAAGCGTCAGACCAGGGTGCATGTCCTAATCATGGATCCTGTTTCTGTTGCAGCACCCCGTAACAATGTTATTGATGATTTAAACATGTTATTTATTGAAATATTAAATTAACTATCTTAGTGTTACATCAGTTATGTAATAGCATCTTAATAATATTATTTCATTAAAATGATACAGTTAATAGCTCTGCTATATAATGTATACTTTTCTCGGTCCGTATTGCTTCTTACAAAAATCCGCAAAAAAGTCATACTTTTAATAAAAAAGTGAAAGTGTATTTCCATTAAAAAAGATTTTTATAAGTTTAATGAGGGTTTTAAAGAAATATTAATACAATAAAAGCACTTGAATGTTTTGTGTGTACATATTTTTAGAGTGGCTATAATAGGACGGGAGTAGGCGGCAAAAAGGTTTAGAGTTTTTTACGAGGATCTATAGTATAGAAAATTATTTTTTTTAAATGTCAACTTGATTGATAGACTGCATAACTTTTTGACGAAAAGAAAACGTATACTTTGGAATATGGATGATATAAGCATTTCGTTACTGTACAAGTTATAATTCTATCGATTATTCGTACAAAATAGTATTAGTCGTAAATTTTTCTTAAAGCAGCTATAATTGGGACACATACCCCTAATCGTAAGGAGTCTATTTTAAACTGAATAATGCGCTACTTAAGGTGGATCCTTTCTTTTTTTTCCTACACGCTCGCGTAATGTGACAGTTTGCAATATTGTACTTTAAGTATCCTAGATTAACTAGCTAACAAGAAATAGGATAGTTGACCTAATTTTCGAGAAAATTATGTTTGATAATTTGTAAATTACCACGCTGTCTTATACAACTTCATACTAGAATTATTCATACAAAAATGTAAAGCGCTGAATCTCTGTAAATTAAAGATGTACTCAATAGATTTTTTTCCACTGATTTTATTAGAATCATAAAAATAGTATGTTGACAGCCTAAATTTTGAAAAAAAAAAAACCAGAAAAGAGATTTGTCGTCTTCTGCGCATGCGCAAAAGGCAATAAAGAGTTATTTTTCTTTTCTTCGTCGATATTTTACTATTCTTGAGGCCAATCACACTCTTGAAATTCAATACATGACTCGGACATTTAAATATAGTTATGATGAACAAAAAATATTGTGTGTAGTACAGGAAACCTTCTAGGGCCCCTTGATTGATACGGTACTAAGCGGCGGATCCAATTTAAGTTTAAGTTGGTTGCATCCCAAAATGTAATGGCTATGCAAAAAGTTATATTTTTCAGACAAATAAAATGTAATCGTCGTCATTTAAATGTATGAAACTGTCACATACGTGACATATAGTGTAGATTTTTTTAAGATTTTTTTTAAATTAATTTACTATTAAATCGTGCAAATAAAAAATTAACACTCTTGAAAAAAATTTGATGATCAAATGTATTTAGTATGATACGATTTTTTTTAAAAACCAACAACCTGGATTTCGTACCTATTTAGATGAAGAAGAAAGATGGCCAATGTTTATTAAAGTTGGATAATAATTAAATTTTTTTCTAACAAAAAATGTTTCTTTTTTATCCACACGATATTTCAATAAATTTATGAGAAAACACTCTGAAAAAGATCTACAGTATACATCATGATTGTGGCAGTATCATACATACAAATGGATATGAAATATAACATTTTGATAACCTACAAATTTTAGGATACAACTGCCTTAACATTGTGATACTTGGATAGCTATTGATTGATGAATTGAAAAAAAATTAAAGATACTTTCCAGGGCGACCAATTGTCAGCCAACTTTGTCTTAAGTTTCTAAATAATTTTTTGCACCTTTATACACAAAAGTAAAATAAGAAGAAATCCTTATTAAAAAATTTGGCACGACTACTTGTGTTTTTCAAATTTTTGGTAACAAGTTTGAAATAATATTGTAAATCTGTTCAGGAGCAAATAATGCCTTATTGTACCACCCAGATATTTCATCTTGTTCTATCTAATTTTTTAGATTTGCAATTATAAGGGGCAGAAAAACTATATTTTCCATGTTTTCGTCCAAAAGACCATTATCTTATTTTATTTGTTAACGTAACCGTGAAATACATTAGATAAAATATTGATCAATACGTACATTCAATGTACGTTAACTTATTAACCAATAAGCATCATAAAAACCACAAGTAAACTGTATTTCCCATAAGTTATTGACAAAAATTTGCACAAAAATTGAGTAACGGAGAAAAATTTTTGAGTACTTTACTTATCCATTTTTTTTCCTCTATATATTAGGGTCTACAGATTGTGTACACAAATCTTTAAGACGTAAAAAAAAAATTACGGAATCAAAATACGATTTCAGAAATTCTTTACACACTTTTTTCATGCAAAGTCAGATGTCTAGTAATTTTTTAAACTGTAATTTTCTCCAAAAAAACGGAATACTTAGCAACTTTGGACAAAAACCATTGACAATGTGGATTCATCCTGAAAAAATTCATTGGTTCCGTCGGGATGATTATTGAATAAATCTAAGACACGTATTTTTTCAAATCAACAAAAACTGTCGAAGATTTAGTTTGTTAAAAAGTTGCGTGACGTCATTCTCTATATCGACGTATGGATATACTACACATGCTATCATATAGGAAATAAGGTAAGCCCTGATATGTTTGAATTTGGTGTATGTTCGTGTTTTTTTCATTATTTAAGAAAAAAATAAAATACGTGCTTAATATTTTTTCATCATAAAACTTTTACACTAAGTTGTATATAATTAATTTTGTAAGTCAAACCCGAATTAGACGCCTTACGAAGCATCACTAATATTTTTAACATCCTCCATCAATAGCAGTCAATTTTATACAGTTGAACTTAAACACTGATCTATTCAGTTTCAAAAAGTCTTTCAATAATTATGTCACGCTTCATCAACTTGAATTTATCATTCAAATGTAATCAAGTTATTTAATGATAAGATGACGCAGTAAATTTCAATTACAAAACTATTTCAATTCGAGTAATGTTTATGTATAGCAGTTTTTATACCAAATATAATTTCATTGCTAAAAAAGGTAAGTAAAAATAAACTTTATATGGATAGAATTATGTAAACGGTCGATTTTCGGTAAACTTACGTTAGATTTACAGTCAGCGATCTAAAAATCCTAAATACCGATATACTACTGAATAAAAAAAAATTTTAATAGAAATCGTATATTCGTCAGTTAGTTTTAGTGGTTGTAGGAGAAGTGTATGGTAAGATTTCAGAAATCTGATCTTGGATTCTGTAGTAGCGTCAAGAAAATAGGAAATACTTGCAGACACTTTTTCTTAATTTTTAAAACTGAAATGCAGGAATGAATTTTGTTACTATTTAACTACTTCTAACCTCGTAGGCAGAATAACAGATACGAATTTTCCGAAATCTTCGTATCATATCGGTTGGCATACTACTCAAGGAGTGATTTAAGCTGGTATTTATTCTAATTGGTTAATATATGAAAGGAAGAAACATTTTTGACCGTTACCAACCATTTAAAATCACTGCACGTCGCGGTCGCTTGGTTGATGTTTTTGCAGAATGAACAATATCGTGTCGGTCATTATTTACAGATTTGTCATAATTGTTTTTGTCTTGACCTGTACTTTAATTTGAAAAAACCCGCAATGTTGAAATAGTCTTTTCCGCGTGACTGAGGCGATGTAATAAAATCGTTAACCCAAATGAAAAAATTAAAGTTTTTTTATAACAGTCAATGTTTATATAAATATCAAGACATGCTATGCGAAGAAAAAGTAAATATCTACCTTTTAGAATGGTATTCCACAGAAAAGTTGTTGCTGCTGCTGGGACTTAATTGAGGTGAAGAAAATTAAAAGCACTTCTGCTCTTTCTCGCTTTTTGATTAGCTCGAAAATTTTCGACATCCACAGTAAGACTGACTTTACCCTTTAAATTACATTACTTTTCATTAAGGAACGCGAAAAATGTAGCTAAGTATGCAACGATGCACGATAACCTGTACGTGAACATGCATGTTCTGTATAAACGCACTGAAAAGAATGGTGCTGGTGTATTGGTACGCTCAAGGTAGGTGGAAAAGAAGTTAAACAATTCTCGAACTAAATTAACAAAAAAAACAGCTTAATCGTGTCCTGTTAAAGGCATCATAAAGGCCTTTCATAGGAACTGCACAATACAGATAATTATTTTCCTATTCAGCGGCTATACTTAATACAGATTTAATTAGGGCCGTTTCTAGATCCATAGCTTGCAACATCTCTTAAAAACTCTTATAACGTTCTCTATATTGCCGTCCTGCAGCCCTACTCTTAAAAAAAATAGGTAAAAATTTAGTTTTGGGTGATTTTCTTGTTATAAGATTCGATGGGTGATGCTTTAAAATAAATCAGATTTCTATAATTGGCTGTAGCATACTCTTTGTGGCGCTGATAATTCGATATTTTATCGATTGTATTAGCACGTTTTTTTACTGAAATCCTTTTTGTTAAGAAGTTGTCAATTAAATATTAACTAAACACTAAAAAAAAAGGTTCTCCAGTCAAAGCACGCCTTTTGTTGATTGTTCTTTAAATATAATTGTATTATTGTATTTATTCGTTTCATGTACATAATTTATAAATTTTTCTCACATTATAGTTTCCTGCACGTTGATCCCGTGCGTTTACATCGCCAAAAAACCTTAACGCTTACAAATTATGTACTTTACTCATAAGTTCTCCACTCACATAGTTATTCTTTTAATTAACTTTTCCATTCTCACCGGTCATACAATCTTTAGTCGCTTAGACTTTTGTTTCGTCTCTGTATACATATTTTTTTCCCTACATTTTAATACTGCATCTTTGTAATAATTCTGCCTGGCTTTTTTCGTCTTACGCTTACTTGGTTTGTTTCACTTTACAATAGATATCTTAACTTCCATCAATATGTGGAGAGCCACACCTTTTTTTCATTTCTGGGCTTAACTTCCACTGTTACCTCGATTCTGAATATGCTCAATTTTTTAAACTCTGCTCAATTATCAGAGGCTGGTGACCAGATCCCCTACTAGTAGCTCTAGTATCTCATCTATAACTTTTTTGTTTGTTCCCAATTGACATAGTCTTTCTACTTCTTTAACCCATATTTCGCTGATTTTTTCTTTATTTCCCTACATGTTAAAACATGCTCCAATTTCTCCGGTTTTTGTTATGTGTCCTACATCTTTCGTCTATGTATCCATTATTGCCTGCCGTTTCAACGTTACAGCAGCTTAAGCTTGCCCATTGCCTTTTTATTTCTCTATTTAGGTACCTGTCCCTTTCAATGCCAGGCCCATTTTTTATTTGTCTGCAGTAGTTACAATAACTTGACTTTTTAACTTTTGCTTAGTTTATTTAGATTTATTGTTCTTCTTTTATATTCACCCCTCTTTTCAGATTGTTCATTCCCTTACTGTCGAATATGCATTCAATCCCTATCCCATCTCCAACCTCTTCAAATGTCGCCTTGACTGATTTAAACCACTTATTCGGCCTTCCATTTTCCGCACCTTTTAGCTCCTTTTTTAATATAATTTTAATTCATCTATTCTCTCTCATCTTTGCGTTTAAGGGCACTAATGTTAAATACTGGTTTAAGAAGTTATAAGTAATAATGTAAACAAATGATGGTCAAGAGCCTCGTGGCGTAACTATGTAATCCCACCAAATCATTAGTAGAATCTTTTGTATGCAATGTTTTAATCAGAAATGTTGTACAGAAGTACTTAAAATGCAATGGAATAATATTGTGCAAAAAAATTATAGGTTCTCGCAAATTTGTAACAGAATTTTGTTCAGTGAAGGATCGCTGTTTAGTACATTTAGAGGTTATAATTTTTTTTGCAAAAACAGAGGCACATTTCGTGTTTTGACAAGCACCATGATGAACTACATGATCTAAGGAGCGCAGTATGATTTTTTGGTAATGATTTATGAACAATTGGGCGAGTATTAGCGAGTTAAACATAAAAGTTCGCCATGCAGTGATATGCCCCCAACTTAATATGGCACTAAGCGCATAAGCCAACTTAAAGGTTGTAATTTGTTATATTTCTTTGTCTAATGAAATGTTATAGCCATTTTAATGGATGATACTAATACATACATAAGGTTAGATAAAGATTTTTTTCGAATATTTTTCCTAATTTATTCATCCAAATACGGTGTTAATAAAAAATAAACACTCATCGTAATAAAATAAATTTAATCATCATCCGATTTCTACAAACTGTGGCTAGTCTTTTTCTTTGTCAAGAAAGATACAAACTCCCCATTTTTTTTTAAATCAAAGGTCATATCATTGTTATAAATGCATTTGATTAAAATATATTTTGTTATTTTCATAAATGAATGCATTTTTTGAAACAATTCGGCCATTCTTAGAAAATTGAAGACGGTAAATTTACAGCAATTTAAATAGATAAAAAAAAATAATTTTTTTTTTTTTTAATAGGATGATAAGTAAATTTTTTTAAATAAGGAGTGTTAATTTTTCCTTCACACAATATAATGGTAAATAAATTAAATGAAAATCTGAAAAAAATCTACAATTGCCTGATATGTGTGACAGTATCATACATTTAAATAACGACGATCACATGTCGTTTGACTAAAAAATATAACTACCTTAACTATGGTATTCTATAAGTACAATCATCTGCTCAGGCATCCTGTGTTTGCTCTCTTTAAAATTCCCCACACCGTGTTCCCTGCTTTCTTTCACGTATATCAAGCTGTTAGTACCTAGTAACGACCCCTATATTTCAACACGCAGATAATTTGTTCTTATTTGTTGCTGATTTGTTACACTAAAAAAACATTTGTTGCTATTCATAGAACCAAGATCCGGCAAGTGTTGCTAGCTTGATATCAAGCCAGCAGCGCATGTCGCGTATCCCGAGATAGAAATGGGCAAGGGTAAATCTGCAAACGGGAGAATTTGTTGCTTAGTTGTTGCTAAAAGGTTATGCTTTTACATGTTCTGTTACCCATTTTATAGGGGACTAAAATCGAAAGGGCTCTTGAACCGCATACCAAGCCAGCAGCGCATATCGCGTATCTCGAGATAGAAATGAGCTAGGGTAAATCTGCAAACGGGAAAATTTGTTGCTCGTTTGTTACTGCAAGGTCATACTTTTAAATATTTTGTTGCACGTCTGTAAAGTTGGCTCGCCACTTTTACAATACTACTTTCTAAATAGCACAGAAATTGGCAGTTTTTTTTGCATTTGTTTAAATAAACAATATAAATAGGTGCACTACACTACAGGTAGTGAGCTTGCGACAAACATTTAAATCGACAACCGAGGGGACTGCAAAATTCTACATGAACTAGGAATTTGCAGTTTTTTTGCAGTTCTTCCAATAGCCCCATGCTGATTTTGCAGTTGAATATTTTATTTTTTTATCTTTAACCTTGTTTCGCTCTTCAATTCGTATCAATGTACTGCCTTATGCAAAAAAAATCGTTGGCAAAAATATAACATGAGTTTTAACTATGAGAACGTGTTATAATGTTTGTTTGACTTATATATAGTACTAATAATTAATAAAGTTGATGGTTGACATTATTTGCAAAGAAATTATTTTCATACCAACAAAGGCTTCTTAAATACTTATAAAAAATAATTTTTTTAATTCTGCATATTGAATGTTTAGGTACTGTTAAAAATAAAGACAAACACAAAAAAAGTTATGAAACAATTTCCTTTTTTCATCCGATTTCCGTCTTTCAGAGCTTGGATTCTTTCTTAAACGATTTCGAATGAAGTTATCGTAGTAATTTTTAGAAATATGTAATGTGTACAAAGTGTGGTACTATTGTTTGTACTTTTTACTGTTTGGTATAAAAAAGTACGTAACTTTATACGCATTGCATATTTTCAAAAGATCCTTTGATAACTTAATTCATAATCGTTTAAAGAAGAATCACATCTTTGAAAAATGGAAATCCGATCAAAAACAAAAAAGTTTCATAAATTTCATTAAGTTTGTCCTTATTCTTAACAGTACCTGAACACACAATATGCAAAATTGAAAAAAAAAATTTTCATGTCTTTAATTTCCCTATTTTAGTATAGAATTAACTTTTTTGCTGATAAATGTTAATCATCCTTTCATTCAATTATTTCAAATTTAGTGCTACATATGGCTTATGAACTTCTATAACCTACAGAAAGGCTATCAGTAATGGCAGCATGACCTGAAATCAGTGCATGAGATGATTCCGCTTAAATTAAGAATAGAAAAAAAACGCTATGATAAATTAAATGATTTGAATAAAAAAAATCACCTTTTCTTTTATCAGTGAATGTTGATTTGTTGATGTACTTTTAAATTTACTACTAGAAACATGTATGTGCGTCTTTCTTGTAATGCGGGAAAAATAGAATCATGTGGCCAGAATCTTCTTACTGTCTGTTAATTCTTACATTTTGTTGATTCATAATAAATTTTCATATACAATTTCGGTTCTGTTAAATTTCTGTAGGCTTTAAAAAACTATAATTTTTTGTTTCAGCCCCTTACATTATCTGCAATATTATCTACAACTTCATTTGCGTAAAGTGTAGATTCATTCTCATTATAGTGTGTAGAAAATTGGTGTTTTCTGCTCTGTTTTGAGCATGAAATATCAAATTTCCCACATACTGTGCGGGAATATAATGTAGAAAAATTTGTCCGCATCGTTTTTCTACACACTGTGTAGATATATTTTTTACACTGCTTTTCCGTATGGTGTGTAGAAAACCAGCGCGGAAAAATTTTTCCACACTGTTTTTTAGCACAGTCAGTAGGAACTCAGTCTGGAAAAAATTTTCCAGACCACAAAAATGTTGTGTATAACACGCTGACAAAAAATTCAATGATACAATTTAAAGTTTGAAATAATGTTAGTATAGTGATTTATGAAACAGAGATATTTTGAAGCTATGCTTATGGCACGCCTTGGGCATTGGCGCTGGGGGCTAGCGAAAAAAAACCGTAATGCTGGTCGGAATTTAATACCCGACCTCCCGAAACGAGAAAACCCATGTTGGAGGGGTCGTATTTTAAATTCCAGCCAGTATGATTCTGGTAGGATTTTAATACCAGACCCCCTGACATGAGAAAACCCATGTTGGAGGGGTCGGGTATTTAATTCCAGCAATGTGAGATTCTGGCAGGATTTTAATACCGGACCCCCTGCCATAAGAAAACTCATGTTGGAGGGGTCGAGTATTAAATTCCGAGCAGTGTGATTCTGGCAGGATTTTAATACCGGGCCTCCTGGCATGAGAAAACCTATCTTGGAAGGTTCTGGTATTGAATTCTATCCCGCGTAACGCATTGCTATATTTCGATCTCATATAGTAGAAGTTTTTGGTACGCTTGCGGGAAACTACTCGCAGGCTTGGCCATCTAGCGAGTAGAACGGAAAGCTTGGTTAGCACGGGCTGTTTGAGTCGCCACATATACTCGTTTAACGTTACTGTGTTCAACCCAGAACGAAGACTAGCACAACTCAGATTTCAGCTATATCTGTATGGAATCGACAAAAAAAAATTTGAAAAATTTCTGCTTGTGTAGAAAACAAGTGCAGATGTGCCCAGTTTACTTGAGAACAATTTCAACATAAACTTCAAAAAGCAGAAAAAAGCTAAATCTCGAAGAGAAAGCAAGATATACCATAAATAACTCTTTTACGGGTTTCCTAAAGAGATAATAAATATTGAAGCACATTCGTATAGAGGTTATGATCCACTTTTAAATATCATATTTTATTTCATATTTTGGATGTATTATCATAGAATAGGGGTGAAAAATTTCAAAAGTATTACAGCACGTCAAGAATATTTATATGAATGTGCGCAGATCATTTCGACATGATTTCATGATAAATTAATTTTTATATAAAAGCAAAAACCCAGCTTCTCGAAGGGAAAGCCGGATAAATCAATATTAAAATTTGTATGGGTTTCCTGATGGAGAAAACAATATCGCCTACGCTAAGAAATTAGTTAGTCAATACAATATAATTACTTTAAAAAATGCCGTTAATTCTGTACCTTAATGGATGTGCTATTTTTATTACAGTAATAGTATTCCGTTACAAAAGTAATTATTAAAAAATTAAGAATATATAATTATTCCAAAAACAGGATATTTTTTTTACGATAAATTAAGAAACTTCCTTAAAGAGCAGGACTACTCAAGTATTAAAAAATTATTTTACATCATTGTCCAATATTTCAGCGACCTAATGTCGTCATCATAGGGGATACCTTTTTAAAATTACAGTTGTACAAAGGATGATAAAATAATGTATAGATAAGTTTTATTTGAGACTAAAAAATTAATCTACTCTAAAGATGAAAACATAAAGTCAACAATTCCAATCAGTTATACATTCTCTTTGATTTAAGCAGTACAGCGACAATTTATCAGTATGACACAACCCACATAGCACAAAACATTTCTGAAATGTTTCTAAAACGTTTATTTCATCTGAAATTTAAAAACATTTCTCACAAGACCTTCTTTAAGGGGATTGAAGTCTCAAATTATTTGTGCAGGACCCTGCTTTACCGATTAAATCGTCATTTTAATAATAATAAAATAATACGAACGAATTTCACAAAACGAAAATACAGAGGCTCTAGATGAAGACGTTATTTATAATATGAAAAATTTACAAGCAATTATTTCAACGACAACCTCAAAAGTTCTTGGTCCGAAAAAAAGGTGTATTTTCGAACCAAATGCTTTTAAAGTTGTCGTTGAAATATTCACTTGAAACATTGTCAAGCAATCCCTTTTGATCTTGTCAATTGCCTCTGTATTTTTTTATTTTTTTTATTTTGTAAAAAGAAATACAGTTTTTTTACCATCAATTTGTTTCCAAAATGTTTTATGTATATCTATACATACATACGCCTTTGAGCACACACACACACACACTGTATGTACAACTTACTTTTAAATACCATTTTTAGGTTATATTGTTTTGTTTGTGTACGTGTGCAAGTGACGGGGGTCGTGTGCTACCTGGTGGTCGTCCCTACAAGTTAATACCGGTACCATCACACGTGCAGCCTACGTCATGAAGGTTTTAGTAGAAAAATGAAGAGTTTTAATGACTATTTTTTCTATCTTTATTTTTCTAGCTTTTTATTCATTTAGTAAGCTTAGATGCAAAGTTTATATGAATATAAGTGATCGAAGTTCTTTATTAAAAAATATAAAGTGAGGCTCAACATTTATAGCTCTGAGTTAATTATATTTGGAATCTCATTAGTTTTGTTGTTGTACTTTGTAATTTAAATGTATTTGCATGATATTAAACTAAACTTGCTCTCTTTATATACTGTGCACAGAAAAATCATGTTTTTTCATGAATTTCATGAAAAATGGCTTCATCGGTCAATTGTGTACCTATATTTTAAAACTCAACTTCTAAGGTAAGTACAGAGCTAAAATTTAATATTTAGTACTGCTTTGTGGAATTTAAACTCTCCTCTAATTTTGAACCCTTTAACTTTTACAAAAGCTGAAGTGTAAGATATTGATTAGTCAACATTAGCGATGAACATTAGCGATGAAACCATTTTTTGTGTACTAGTCACACACAATGTGATATTCGAACTCTACAGTAATAAGTCAGGTCTAGTGTGGTGTATTCATTTGGATATGCATTATAAAATATAACAGAACTTACCTGTTTCCAAATTTCACGTTTTTATAACAAGAACCTAAATTTTCACCCTAACATCTCCTGCGCAGAGCCTTTACAGGGAATACGCATTCAATCTTGATATTTTATATTACATTTGAAATATTTAAAGTAAAAATATAATTTCTTATTCTACAAATATGAAATTTGGAATCTGATGGATTGTATTATATTTTATAATACATATGGAAACCAATGCACAATACTAAACCGGACTTATTACCGTAGAGTTTGAACATCACATCGTGTATGACTAGTATACAAAAGATTGTTTCATCGCTAATGTTGACCAATATATTATATCTCAGCATGCGTAAAAGCTAAAGAATTCAAATTCAGAGGAGAGTTTCAATATCGCAAGACAGTACTAAATATCAATTTTAGCTCTGTACTTACCTTAGAAGTTGAGATATAAAATATGTGTACACATTTGACCGATGAAGCCATTTTTCATGAATTTCATGAAAAACTAAATTTTTTAGTGCGCAGTACATAATGAGATCCAGTTTAGTTTAATTATATGCAAATATCTATAAATAACAAAGTATAACAACAGTACTAATCAGATTCTAAATTACATGTCCTTAAAGTAATAGATCGTAAGCATCACGATGTATTTTTCGATTCAGAGCTTTTATCACTTGCATTAATATAAAGTTTATATCTTAGCTAATGTAATAGATAAAAGGCTGAAATCTGATCCAAATTTTTTCTTAAAATAAATAATTTAACTAATTGATTTAAAATACCTACATCTCGTTTTTTTTTCAGTTTTAAATGGTTCTGCACTATCAAGTTGCTGTTATATTCATCTCATTATTTTATTGAATAAAAATAATATCTATCTAAAGATGTTATACGGAAATTCATTTTAATGAACATTAAAGACAATGAACAATATGCGCTGCTTCCAGGATTAATATCTGAAGAAGATCTAAGAAAATTAAATTATATCAATGTATATAGTACAATATACACATGAAAAATATTTTACAATTCAGAAATGGACTTCAGTGGACATCTGGAAGGATTTAGCTTAAAAAATAGTGTCATAAGGGCATTATATACAAATCTTGTATGTTCTTGTGAACACAATAGTTTTAGTAAGGGCTGAGATGGGTACATCTACACATGATATTTTAGAGATCATGTTTACATAAAGACATGATAAAATCTTATTAATACAACTGTGAATAAAAAAAGATTCACTTTCAAGATTTCCCATATGATATGTATATATTTAAACATATATGGTTTGGAATAAAAAGTTACTTGTCTACACAAAAATTCATTTATTCTTGCAGATATGGGACGTTCTTTTACAAACCAAATAGATTTTGACAAAAATTGACCGACTCATTTTTGATTTTGCTGAAACTTTTTTTACGGGTTCTATATTGAAAAAGACGAGACACGTATTTTTTTTTTTTTTTTTTTTTTTTTTTTTTTTTTTTTTTTTTTTTTTTTTTTTATTTTCGCGTTTTTTGCTTTTTTTGGCTGTAGGAGAAATTTTAAAATATTTATAACTCTGTTACTATTTAAGCTACAGACTGTACTTTTTTTCATTTTAAAGGTAAAAGAATAAGCTTTGAGAAAAAAATACTTTTAAGAACAATTTTTAACGATTGAAGATTGTAATTAAAAATTAAAATGTTTAAATTGATTTTTAACTATTAACCCCCCTCGTAGCGAGTTTTGAGTAATACCATCGTATTCTACGTCAAATTTCCTATCAAAAACTACTTTTCTTTCGATAGAGAATCAATTATTACTATTTGAAAAAAATTAATTTATGTAGCGCGGCACGTCTTATCGGCGCGCGGATTCTATCGCACGTCATATTTTCTTGCATCATTTCGTTT